>JAOUQW010000038.1:23709128-23719317 GCA_028565825.1 Olivaichthys viedmensis | reverse complement strand
CCGGATTTCTGTAAAGCTGCTTTGTGACAATGTCCATTGTTAAAAGCACTATACAAATAAAATTGAATTGAATTGAACTTACTATCAATCACACACACTGTGGTCACTTGTATCGCATCCCCAATTCGCGATCGACCGAGTTTCCGATTCCGACCCAAGTGACTCCTGCAGGCGCTCCTTTTCTAGTGGTGGAGCGCCTTGGGTCTAATCCACGGTTCGCCTTATTTAAAGAATAACTTGTTTCGCTCAGATTCCTTTCAGAAAAGATCTTGCTGTTTTCAGGGAATTATAATTCAAAAATTTCCTCTCAACCACTTACCTTTTTTTTTTCTTAATTTTGCACACATTAATGTCTTGCACACATGTGAATATTTCTGCTATCACACTAAACCCAAAGCCTTACATCCCGACACACACTGAATGTCAATGTTTCAGTCGATGTTGTGTTTCTGCACTGGGCCAGTTTCATGCGATAACATTGAAACTGGCCCAAATCGGAAATGGAGACACTGCTGGACTTTTTTGGCTCGGGAGGTGGTGTTAAGGGTCCAGGCGAGGTCCTCTGTAAACCAAGCAACTCAGAGCTCTTGACTGTCACCACAACCGCACTGTTGATGTGATCACTAAAGTCAACAATCATCTCTTTTAAACACATACAAATATGAGCAAAGTTGCCTATGTTTATTTATCGTAATTCTAGCTACAGATTAATACCTGAATGATGCACTAGAACCGCCAATTTCTTTTCAAAATGGTTCACACAGAACACTGCTACACCACGGACACAAATTAGGAGCAAAACGTTTATGGTGAACATTTTGGGTTTTAAAATTGGTGGCCTTTCCTATATAGCGAGACTGTTCTGGTGCGAGTCAATGATGTGAAGTTCTGTTTAGTGCCAAAACATTAGTGATTGATGTTTCCCTGCAAAAATTCCCGGTACTAGATAGGGAAGAATATTATATATGGCCTAGAAATAAAGTGCATATTGCATGATTTGAGACACAGTCCATGTCTTTTTTTCATACTATGTTCATATTGTTTGACTTGTAGAGTGCTGACTGTCAAAAACAATGCGGTTATAAGGTATGCACTAATAGCAATTAAGCTGGATTGTTATTTTAGCCAGCGTACTGCTTTCACACAAATAGAGGTTCTTTCTTTGCCATGAAAGTAGACTGTTATATAGACAAACTGACCATATGAAACTTTTAGGATTACTGTAGGATTCCAAATTGTAGCCTACACCAGGATTTTCAAGTCCGGTATTCAGGACCCAGTGCCCTGCAAACGTTTTCCCTTCTCGACACATGCCTGAATCGACTTGATAATGAGCTAATAAGATGGAACAGCTGTTCTGGGGCAGGGAGGCAGTGGGTCCCCAGGACTGGAGTTGGAAACCCTGGGCCTACACTATTTCTGGATAAAGCTCTGAGTGGTGAAACCGATCAAACCTCGCATAGTTTGATTCACTTGAACGGATTTGTTTGAAAGAATCGACTCAGCAGTGAAATGAATCAGTAAAGTGAATTATGATGCCAAAGCAGAAGCTGTTTTACTGCCTCAGGCGAAAGCTGGAGTAGTCTCACTACTAAACACACACGGATATCAGCCTGAGCACACGGATATTATTATTGATTGCTCTGCAGTCCGTTGTTTGCTCAGCCTTAATGTTACACACATATGCCCATCAGAGTCGATTAAACTCTATAGCTTCTCACGCGTGCCAGTCATACACATATTTTACACTTTTAAACGACTAGTTTACTTATCATTGTTATTATTATGATGCAGACTGACTGCACATGCTAACTGCATTGTCAACCCACTACCACTTCGTCTTTATTGCTTTTAAAATGTACCTTATGGTTTTGGGGATTATGATGCACATGTATAGCACGTCTTTCAATTGATTATGTGCGAGTGTTGTCAAGCCTCTCTCCATCAGATTCGATTTTAATCAAGGGCGGAGAGAGAGAGCGTTCTGCATGCATACACATACGCTTTTAAAACATGCACAATTTACAGGACAGGAGTGTCTGCTGATGAATAAAAGCCTGTATTATAACAGTGCTTTAGTGAGACTGACATCAGACGCATTAGATGAAAAACAGTACTCAATGGACAGATCTTCTGACAGCGTTGTCCATTCAGAGCTTCAAGCCTATAGCCACTGCTGTTGTCGGAGCTAATATACAGCCGAGTTACGGTTCCGCCTTCATTCAAAGAGGCACATCTAGTGTAGCTTGAATGAGCTGCCTTGACAGTGATCAAATCACCATTTTGCTGCCAGTGTCAGTGTGCAGATAGGGTGGATGCAAGTGCTGGCTCCTGGCCCGTAGGCACGAGCCGGCGAGTGTCAAGGGGTTTGGCAAGAAAGTAGTCGGGGGGCAGGCGTTAGGTCAGGTGATCTGTAGAAGGGATGTCGAAGGCATAAGTCTCTGTATGTCCTTCACTGACTTGGGGCAGGGCCAGGAGGTGACGGTGCTCACTTTCTCCTGGTTCATGACGATGCCCTCCGCACTGATGATGTAGCCCAAGAAGGCTATTTTGGGGACATGGAACTCGCATTCCTCCAGTTTCACGAACAGCCCGTTCTCCAGCAGCTTCCAGAGCACCTGCTTTACGTGCCCCACATGCTTCTTCCGTGAGTCTGAATAGATCAGGATGTCGTCAATGTAGGACCCGGCGGAGCTGTTCGAGTGCCGAGGGGACGAGGGGCACCGTGATTTGATTCAGCCCTCTGTAGTCAATGCAGGGCCGCAGCCCTCCCCCTTCTTCTTTATGAAGAAGAAGCTGGCCGAGGCGGGGGACTTGGAGGGGCGGATGTAGCCCTGCCTCAGGGCTTCCGCGATGTACTCCTCCATCGCCTTGGTCTCGGTGCCGGATAAGGAATAGATACGGGAGCAGGGAGGAACTGTTCCAGAGAGCAGCTTGATGGCACAAACGTAAGGCTTGTGTGGAGGCAGAATGCAGGCCTTGGCCTTGCTGAATACCTCCGCGCACTTCTCATAGCACGCGGGGACCTCGGGGGCTTAGCTCAGCTCCTTCCCTGCTCAGGAGATTTGGGGGTTGTGTTTCTGCATCCACAGGAGTCCCAGTACTATGGGGTACTTGGGTGAGGCGGTCATGAGGAGGGAGATGGTCTCCCGGTGGAGGGCGCTGACCTCTTGAGTGAGTGGCATGGTTCGGTGTGTGATCGAGCCCTTTCCCACGGGCTGTCCATCCAGGCCGTGGACCTGTATGGGAGGGGCTAGGCACTGTTGCTTCAGCCCTACTTTCGTGGCTCACTCCTAGTCCACAAAGTTGTCCGCAGCTCCAGTGTAGAGCAGGGCTGAAAGGACATAACGTTTGTGTGAGTGGTGTAACATGACATTCAGCACAAAGGGGCGATGCGTAATGGTGAGTGGGTCACGCACCGGAGCAGCAAAGGCTGGGAACGACCAGGGGCGGGGAACGGTCCGTGAGCGTTCCAGAGGCGGCTGAGCTGGGCACTGCGCGATGGCTTGGCCTGCTCGCCACAGTAAAAACAGAGCCCCATAGCCCGTCGGTGGAGCTGGTCGCTACCACACAGGAGGGCGTTCCCGACCTGCATCGGTTTGGGCTTGTCCCGGGCTTGGAGAGCGAGTGGCTCGCGGTACTGGCGCGGCTCCCTCCGCTCCTGTAGGAGTTTGTCCAGCCTGATTGCCATGTCAATGACGGCGTCCAGGGACGAGTCGCTGTCCCGACATGCCAACTTCTTCACGACGACACGGCGGAACCCCTGGCGGAACGCTGCGATGAGTGCCTGCTCGTCCCAGCCGCTGCCCGTGGCAACGGTGCGGAACTCCAGTGCGTACTCCGCCGCGGTGCAGGCGCTCTGTTTCATGGCGAGGACCCACTCACCAGTTTCCTGCCCGTCCAGTGGGTGATCGAAGACCGTGTGGAAGTGATCGATTAGCTCCTGATAGGAGGTCGAAGCCTTTCCCTCCGCTATTCCACATGGCGATGGCCCACATCAGCGCTTTGCCGGTCAGGAAGGAGATGAGCGCCGACATTTTCTCCTGATCAGGTCCCCGGCATGGCATTGAAGTAGAGGGAGCACTGCAGGAGAAACCCCTGGCAGGTGACGGGGTTGCCATTGTATTTCTTTGGCGGCGTGATCTGGCGTTGTGATGATCGGTGCAGAAGCGTGACCAGGGCAGCTGAAGCTGGCTGCTGCTGTTGTGCGGTGAACTGGTTCACCACGGCTGTGAGAGCGGTGATCTGTTGCTGCTGATCGGCGACCAGCTGGCCGAACGCGGCCATGCCCGCTGCATCCATGAGATGGTTCAGTATTCTGTGAGGGTGCCGATAGGGTGGATGCAAGTGTGGGCTCCTGGCCCGTAGGCACGAGGCAGTGAATGTCAAGGGGTTTGGCAAGAGAGTAGTCGGAGGGCAGGAGTTAGGTCGGGTGATCTGTAGACGGGATGTCGAAGGCTTAGGCAGGTTCATTGGTCAGATATCCGTGGTCAGGTTCGGGAAGGCAATCCGGGAAGCGCTTTGTATTTAAATTTTCATCAGAGCAATACGGGATTCTGGGATATGTGGTTCTGGGTGGCTGGTGTGCGTGTAACAGCCAGCTTCCTCATGCAAGTGTGGACACAAAATACATAAAAGCCTGATCAAATAGCTCACAGACTCAATAAGCGAAACACTCATTATAAAATTAAACAAGGTAACCCTGTTAAACAAGGCGAGTCAGCTGTTTGGGTTATTAACCCTGTGCAGGCCTGTTTATCTGAATATAACACTAAAGATTGATTCACAACTTTGTGAATATCTTTAGAACCCTAGTACTTTACTATTTCCTATCTCAATTGCTGTGACTAACTATAAAATGTGAATTATAATACAAAGGCATATTAAAAGGTGCTACGTCAACTTTGTGGTCTGAAAATGCCCCCTGGTGGACTGTTCATGTCCCCTGGCTAGCCAGAAAGTTAACAGCTAGTAAACTAACTCACATTTATCCTCTAATAATTAGCACATAGGACCATTATGGATTTAAGCCGTGAAGTCACAGACTGAGCAGAAAATGTGTTTTTAATTGGAAAAAAATGTGAAATTGGCACTGTGGTAACAAATATAATCATAATAAGCCATGCAGCACTTCATTTAGACGAATAACAGAAGCACCAGATGAAAAACGGTTCTACATTAAAATTCCTTAAAAACTCAGTTAAATGTCATACAAACACACACACACACACACGCGCTTCCTGAATACAGTATGTGCTATAAAATGCATTTTCAAAACACCACTCTGAAGATAAATTAGACAAAATTGTGAAAAAGGATGAGATGTCAGGTGTCAGGATGAGCTGGTCAGCGAAAGATCAGTGTCCAGAATTATAAATGACATATTAGTTCCTAATAACTGTAACTGAACCCTGATCTAATCTGTTCTTTCTGACGATGGTCCTATTTCCTCCTAGAAATGCTTCAAAACTGGCGTGAAAGAGCTTTCCAGGAAAGAAATATGACCCAAAGACAAAAGGCGGTGTGTCTCCTAATCACAGGTATAGACATACAGTACTGTGCAAAAGTCTGGATAGGATTAAACACTGTTGTTGTTTTTTAAAGCTGCAGTGCGTAGGATTTGTTGTTAAAAATGAAAAAGAAAAATCATTGTTGAGTCAGGGGAGAGAGAAATCCTCTAAAACATGATTTTCCTGAGCTGCTCTGAGTTGCCTTGGAAATCTTTGGAAATTCACAGTACTTACTATTTAATTAAAACGGCTGGATGTAAGATATGGGAATTTCACCCTCTCTGGTAATAAAGACGCAATTGCGAGTTACTCATTTTGTAATGTTTCGTAACGTGGGTTGTGCGATTTGGGGGAGGGTCTTTGCCTGTACTTCTATCGCTCGTGATGACGTAGGACGTATCTGAGCTGACCTTTGAAATTTCTTGCTAATTCGAACCTGACAGCTCTGACTGTGAATTCCTGTGAGTTGCTATTACAGGATTCACAGGGTGACTCATAGCAGCTCAGGAACATCATGCTATAGAGTACTTTTTTCTCCTCTGTCTTAATTTTTTCTTATTTTTTTTATCAAAAACATCTACACTGTAGCTTTAACAAGAAATGACAAAGGAAACATATTACTTGAAGTATCCTATGTCCTCCTCTTCCCCCCACCAGCCTAGTTAAGCCATGCTATTAGCTATAACGTACTACACTATTACATGGGGGAAATTCGACCCTGTGGTCTGAAGAGGAGACATCCGTTCACCAAAATTGGGGAATTGTTGATTTATCACAACGTTAAGTTGTAAGTAATGGAAGCACATACTGTAGGTAGCTAGATAGTCAACTGCTAGGAAACCAGCTCACATCGATCCTCTAACTACCATATCCAACCATGTTTAAGCTATTGAGCCCATTTTGTGAAATCACAGTTTATAGAGTTTAATTTACAAACACCTTTGTCTGAAAAAAATCATGAAAGCTCACCTGGATACTGCAGACTTGCACCTTCTAACGGACTGCAGCTGTAATCATAAAGACTATCCTGTGCTCATCCCAGGACTTTTATTTACAATATGCTCCTACCAAACATCCTTTACACACATTAGTACTGTTTGTCTTTTCCCTTGATGATTTATAATCTCACTATCGGGTGTCAGCCAGAAAAGGATGGGTTCCCTTTTGAGTCTGGTTCCTCTCAAGGTTTCGTCCTCACGTCGTCTCAGGGAGTTTTTCCTCATCACTGTCGCCTTTGGCTTGCTCATTAGAGATCTAGATCTGCATCCGGATTTCTGTAAAGCTGCTTTGTGACAATGTCTATTGTTAAAAGTGCTACACAAATTGAATTGAATTGATTTCTACAAAACCACGTGTTTCACATAAACGTTTATTGACGCCAAAAATTGCCCTTAGATTTCCATTATATGTGAGTTTGGAGTAAACAGGTTTTCTGTTCTTTTTTTTTTCAGTACAGGGAAATGTGTCGAAATTCTTGTCCGTGGTAATCACACATACACTACAGATACAGAAGCTCGAGATTCGGTAAAAAAACAAAAACACTGCAATATTCCTTTAAGACAAAGTCTTATGTAAGGATATGTAATGCTGCCATAAGCATCTGTGACTATGAAGGCATGTACACAGTTGGATCCGGTGCTCAGTGCCTCCAGGTGAACACATGGTGGAATTATTCAGTTGAGCCTGTTGATGTTTTTCTTACTCAAAATAGAACAATATTTTCTGCCAGGATGCACCCACACCGAATACTTGGATCCAATCCAGACTCCAGGGCAGCTTTCATGGTTGTTAGTAGACACCTGCTGGATGTTTGGAAGATGAACGTTTAATCACACCACGTTGCTTGGCTCCGTTTGGGCGTAGATTGACTAACTAAGATTTACTTGAAGCCTTAATCAAAACTAGCAACCCACACAACACTCCACTGATTATGCCGTGTTTCTACTACTTGTAGAAAAAAAAGAGGAAATTTAGGCTAAATTAGCACCAAGGATAGCAAGGGTTGCCTATTACACACCTACCTGTGCAGGGACCAAATGGGACTGAGATGTAATGTATGGAGATGACCAGCAGAGGGAACCAAATCTTTACTTTAAAATAACAGCACTGTATAGATAGGCACAAACATTTTGTTTGGAAATAACAAACCTCAAAACATAAAATAATGAATGAGTTCAAGCTAAAAGAGTCTATAACGGCACACACATTTGTACTCATTATTTGCTTTATTTCGAATTTAGACGGGAGGAACTGCGGCGGAAAGGGGGATGACTCCCCGTGAAAAAAGGGGAAAACATTTAATCTGATCATTTGCATGGGGCAAATCTGACTTTTAGCCTCACCCTTGGTAGAGCTCATGAAAAAAATGTCAATTACACACATAATAACTTAGCCTCGCAAATAAAAACCACCAAATAAATAGAAATAAATATACAGTTCAAACAAACCTCCCCAAAAAATCAATAGCAATACTAAAAAGTCGTTTCCGGTCACCGGTATAGTACAAATCCATCATGCGATATCGAGAGAGTGAGGAGGAACATTCTTTAATCAGAGCTGCTGTCTAAACTTTGCTCTGTACTTCAGTGTGTTAGAAATGACTCTGGGGCCAAGCTGAAAAAAGAAAGAAATTGACAGAGAGAAAGAGAGCGAGAGCTTGGCTGTGCACAGGTTCTCCTTGACCTGGACGTGTCCCATCAGTCCTGTGTGTCTTCCAGGCTCGGCCCCGTCCCAATTCCCTCGCTCACGAGCCATTCCTTCCTCGTTTGTCCTGCACTTGTGGGCAGTTTTGGGGAGGGGGGTAGGGGGCCACACTCAGACACTAAGTAAATCTACCCCCCACGCTAAGGATTCTGGGAGCCAGGCCACTGGCTGGCTGCGTCCGAGGGCCCTAGGAGGTGGTGGCGCTGTTGAATTTGTCCAGGATGGTGGCGTTGACTCTCTGGAAGAGCCACTGCTGTGTCGCAGACTCTGGATTGCACTTGTTCATGAAAATCCGCTTATCGGCAGGGCTGCAGTCCATGCAACCGCTGCTCACTGGGTGGTAAAGAGACTTATCCTGCAACCAGGAGAGGAGGCACAGAGAGAGATGGAGAGAGAGAGAGAGAGAGAGAGAGAGAGGGTGGAAATAAATGTAATAAATTAATAAGCATAAGTAAAGAAGAAGCACAGGGGCAGTGACTTTGGCAGGGGTTTAATCCTGCTCTTATCTCCCGCTCTCCTTCAGTCAGATTACAGGGATGGAGCTGAGGAACCAAAACGAGAGGGAGAGTTTTTATTACTTTATTTTTTTTACCCGTCCTTAATCATTAAAGCTGACTTCATTTCATGGTTTGAGCTTGGGAGCTTGGGAATCAACCTAGTGAGAAATCTCAGGGTTGGTCAGAGTACATAGAGAGAGACAGAGAAAGAGAGAGAGGAAATGGTATGCTAAACACTCTGGGTGTGTATATACGTGTAAGGTAGTGAGAATATAAAGCAGAGACAGTGGAAGGAGAGGTAGGAGGAGAGGAAGAAGCCTCAGGGCACTGACTGTAGCTCTCTTCCGCTTTCTCCCGGTTGATTTATTGCTCCGTGTGCCTCGGGCCCCTCCGCTGCCGGCTTCCACCTCTGTCCTTTCAAGTGTATATTGCCTTTGTGCGGTTGCAGTCATTGACCTATCCCACAATGACGATGATTTCTCCAGTCGGGCTCTTCGTGCCCTCGGAGAGAGGAAATAGCTGGCTGTTCCCTCGCATTATCTTGCTGGGAGGCTGGAGGCACACGGCCGCGGCATCAGCCTCCATCATTTATTGCGCGCTGTAATGTGCGCTCAGAGCGGAGAGCACGGCTGCGCTGGGTTTCGGTGTAATAAAGCATCCACCTGCTCCTGCTCTAAGCCTGCAGCAATGCCACAAAGAGCGCGGCATTATTGAGCACAAAGAGCGAGGAGAACTTCCGAGCTCGAGGGCACACATATTTCACATCAAATACACAGAGTGCTGGTATGCTGTATGTAAAACTGTACCACCAGTGTACATTATTTATCCTTCTATTCCTAATGCGCCTCTATGAAGTGGAGGCATAATCACGTTCATTACTCTGTTGTGTGCACTGTATTTTGTCATTAATATACACTTTAGTTTTCCAGACTCAATATTGTTCAGGTCTTTGCTGCAAAACAGAATTTTGTTCTCACTTAACTCGGTGGTTAAATAAAGAAGGTAATCAATGAAGGTTGTGTATTTGTGTGGGTACATTATTGCATTGCTGGTTGATCTGCAATAACCTTAATTATAAAACTAGTATTTCAGTGTGTATTGTATTGTGTTACTAATGTTACCGTGGTTACTCTCCTGTGTATAGTAGTATAGTATGTAGTTGTAAGTGTGTATAAATGACTGTATGCACACGACCAGTCAAAAGTTTGGACACATTTGATTGAATTTGCATTTTTCATTGTCTTCAAGACATTTTGATGAAAGCTTATGGTGCACAAATGTAAATAGTGAAGTTAATGCCCACGTATACATTTATTTCTGAATCCAAAAGTATTAAATTATTTCCACAAACGAGTAGTTTATGATTTAGAGCGTTAGGAGAAGCAGAACAACGAGTGACTCAGTCTATTTGGGAAGTTTTAAGAAAAGGCTCCTGGGTGAAGCTCCCTCATGAAGCTGGTTGAGAAGATGGTGAGAGTG
>JAOUQW010000038.1:23646692-23659319 GCA_028565825.1 Olivaichthys viedmensis | reverse complement strand
GAGCTATAGAGCGTTCCTAACGTTCTCTGGAGCACTGTTCCAGAGTTTAGGGGCGATATAAGAAAAACATCTTCCACTGGCTGAGCTGCGAGTGATGCTCAGGATGTATATAGTACACACCAAACCCACAGATTAATCAAAACATGAATGGATATCTCTAATGTCACTGCCAATGAGACAAAATCGTCTGCAAGATTACAAAGCGCAGGCGTCAAGATATGAACTAGCATAAATGCTAGGTATAGGTATTAGATGTAGCTAAAACAAGGGACATAGCTGTGCCACATCCAGCTTCAAGAGTATGGCAAGTGTGCATATTGTAAATTTTTGTAGAGAAACAAATTACACAAATGCCTTTTCTTACATACGAGCTAAGGGAAGATAAGATTTAAGAGAATTTTAAGAGACCTGCTGTGTGTGTACTCACTCGTAGGGGTTGCTGGGGTCAGGGCCCTGGAGCTCTGGAGGGATGGGAATGCGTTTGTAGTACATCTCCCAGTCAAAAGCTCCTCGCATAGCATCCCCAGCTTGAGCCTCGTATCCAAAGTGGTTATGGTCGATGACGTCAATCATGGGACACACAATGGTCTTGGGGTTCTGGGCTATCTGGTCTGGAGAAAGAAAGAGAGGAAAGGAAGTGAAACAATGTTAGCCAGGCCCCCCATCTGTCATCTATATCTCTTGTGTTTTGTCTGCAGTGAAGGGAGTAAAAAAAAAGGAACGAAAAAAAGTGGGGTGACTGCCCGGTTGTCTGGGGAGTCTCTGTCCGTTTCTGGCTCGCTTGGCCTCTTTAGCTTGACTCGGCCCATTGGGGAGGCTCTGAGAAATTGAAGCTGCTTGGCGATTAGAAACAATTACAGAGCTTCTAAGTGGGTTTGGTCCATGGAGGCACGGACACAGAGACCCTCGGCCTCCAGCCAGTCAGCCACAGATAAGCTGGCCCAGATCTGTCACCCTGAAACCCTCCCTCAACGCTACCGCTCAACCATGGAGAAACAATAAGAGACAGAGCGAGAGAGACACAGAGATAGAGACGGACAGAGAGATGGGAACACATGTTTAAACCCAGTAATCCAGAGACAATATAGATGCAGCATGTTGCCAAACACAAAGCTAGAAGATGACAATGACTTACAGCAATAATTTACACTCTTGTGCCTTCATCTGGTTTAGTAGCTACTTGTCTTTGTAACATAGTTTGCTTTGTGAATATATGTGAAAAAGCTGTCAGAAATCTTAGTTTGATTAATGAAAAAAATCAGTTTATTCGGCGCCTTATATAAACAGGGGTCTAGTTAGACGCTGCTTGTTAGACGCTGCTGCTGTGTATCTGCGTATGTGCAGTGTGACGGACAGGGAAGAGACTTCTTCTGAATAACTCTAAGCACATAAACAGGCTGCCCTGCTTCTGTACAGACATATCTATTGATTTTTTAACCATCTTTGGTTTTTGCTCTGGCTCTTCAGAAATGCTTATGCTTTTCTCGGGCAGAGTCCTCTGCTTTGTTCATGTCCCCATTTCAGACACGGCTCTTCAGCAATCTTGATCTGAATACCCAGGATGTTTACTCAGTTGCAGTCTCAAAAGGACGCCAGAGAGAACATTTCCAATTAAGAATGAGGAGAAAAAAACCCAGAGAGTAGACTCGCTCAACGGCCTCATCTCATGGCGTGGGTGGACAGCATCAGGTTGAATTGAAGAGATGAAGCAATTTTGTGTGTGTGTGTGTGTTTTGTGTGGGTCGGGTTATTTGTAGCATGGCTGAGGAAGTCTGACATGGCTAATGTACAATCTGAAATAGATTTCCAATATTTCGACCGAGCGATATTTCTTTTGATCAATTAACTAATTAGGGCTTTCTGAGTAATGACCATGTCTGCACGACGCTTGACATTTAGCTCAGAGGCAAAGGCATTAAAACCCTGTACAAGTGAATAATAAATGTGAATGGCAAATGTAAATAGTGTATGTGAGTGTGTAGGTGTGTGTGTTAGGGCTGTCAGAAGGAATTTCACTGATTAAATACCATTTGCATTTTTATAATATTTACAATATTATGAACATATTCTTGCATATTCTAAACATTTGTCTATTAAAATGCGTTTCCTAAACTTGTACCACTTAATATGGGGAACAAGAAATGTCATACTTTCATTTTGAATATTTTTTATTTATTTTTTTGTCTCAATTTTTATTTTATTTAATTTAATATATAAATGAACCAAAAAGTGATATTACATGCAAGTAGTTAATCATTTCCAACAGGCACTTACTGGAGTCCCTTTTTTGCTGTGGCTGAATCTCAAACGGCATTTTTATTGGGCATTTAGTGCACTACGTAGGTTCTATAACGGCATTCTGTTATACCCTATGTAGTGAGCATATTTAGTGAATAGAAAGCAATTTGTGATTTGGTCTAACTGTGTGCTGGTGACTTAAATAAATAAATAAATAAATAAATAACTATTTCTGCATGAAGACAAATTGAACATTGCGGGTTTTTATGTGGATCCCATGTCACGTAAGAAATGTAAAATCAAAAACATAAACATTACTGTAATCTGAAACATTAAACTTTATGATAAAATTATGATATTGCCTCCTCGTTATTTTTTTTCGCTTCACACAATTTTCACCTTCCGTGTTTGGGCATATACAACTGCATAGTTACTAATGTTTGTTCCGTCTGTGGCAGTATAATTACTGGCTAGTTAATATTCAAATGCATTTAAACAATGAAAAAATGTAAATGCAATTTTTAAAAGTGTGTGTATGTTAAAAGTGGTGCTTCTTTTCAAAGCTGTATTGTAGCACAGATGCATCGAAGGCTGCACATATTGGGACCACACGCTAATCTCAGCAGGGCACAAAACGCTGCATGGTGTTTTCCACAGCATAGCCATAGAATTGGAGAAGAGAAAAAGGTTCTGAGTAAGGGGGAGAGAGAGAAAAATTGAAGGAGAGAAAGGAATAGGAATCATAAACTCATGATTCTTTTTTATCAACCGTCTGCAGGAGTGAGAGGCTTTGACCAAAAAAAAGGCATTTGATTTGTGAAATTGGTAGATTCAGAGGAGAGAGATAAGCGTGATTTTCAGTCGAGGTTGTCCTTTTCCACTGTGATTGAAAGCCAAAAGGAGAGAGAGAGAGAGAGAGAAATGTGCATTTCACGCTGTGACCTCTCCCCTCCTCTCTCTCTGTCTCTCCTCTTCTATTAGTGATTCTTTTTTTCTGTGAACGTACCGAGCAGAGGAGGCAGCCAGTTGACGTTGGCCTCACAGTGCGAGTCTAGGAAGGTGAGGACTTCCCCTTTGGCCACGGAGGCTCCCAGGAGGCGTGTGCGGATCAGCCCCTCACGCTTCTTAGTGCGCACTATACGCACCTTCGGAAATCTGGACATGTACTCCTCCAGACGAACGCCCAGGTGCTCTGAAATACAGAGAGAGAAAGAGAGAAAGAGTTAGACTACCGTAAAATTATCCCGTGATTCGCTTCAGTCACTTGGTAGCAGTTTAATTACAAAGAGCAGTATCAACTCTGATTAAATCCTGTTCTCCCAAACAAGTTATTTTATATAGGCTAGTATGTTGTGTTGTAATGAAAGGAAAGAGGTTAAGCCCATATGAGTGTGAGTGCGTGTGGTTCAGAGGCAGTGATGTGTTAATCGAATCTCAGTATTGTTGCGCCGTCTACAACCCCATTCAAGAGCATTAATGTTTAACGTCCCTTAAAATCCCCCTGCTGTTAACACTTAATTGAATTGTTGAATTGGCTTGTGTTTCTTGAATATTAACCAGTCGTAGCTGAAACCCCACCTGGGCCTCTATTTACAGCACTGCATTCTTCTGTGTTTGCATTCCCTTTATAGTAGCAATATATGCTAAATGAATAATGCAACCTCACAACCTGCAAATCCAATTAGAAATAATTTAATAACATTGGTAGGAGTTAATGGGGCTGGCAATCACACATTTTCTGCAGCATGGTGCAGTGACTATAATAAACATCTTCCTCTGCTAGTGTGAAAGAGTTAATAAAAAAACAGTCAAAGGAAGAGAAAGGAACTCCTCTCATAAAGGCCCTGATTTCTAAATAGCTTCATAAAGGCCCTGGATTCTATCTATATTTATAAAACTAGCAAGTGACAAGTCGCTGATGTTGCTTGCAGTTTGTCGCTTGTGGGCATGTGTAGCAACTGCTACCGTTGTCACTTGTGGGTGTGGCCTGTCTGGCTATGAGATGGTAGTAGCCAAAATGTATACACTCTGCTGTATAGTTCATAAACATGTACGTGTTACCTTTGACTAAAATGTATTTTATATTACGAGACCGTGGCTTTTCATTCCATTTCTGAGCACCAAATGCGGTTGAATGGGGACTAAATGTGGACTACAGTTGTGAGAGTTGAGGTTTCAGTAGACAACGGACAACCCGCGCCGTGGGATTGGTCCGAAGATTTCATTTGAGCCAATCGCTAGAATTTGTCGCTTTATCGTGTCATGCCTAATTTGCATAGAATTTGTAGAATCTCAATTTAAATGTTGCTTGTCGCCGTGTACATGAAAATGAACGGTCGCATGTCGCTTTGTAGCTTGCTAGTGTGAACGCAGGGTCAGTCCACTCATAAAGGCCCTGAGTTCTAACCACATTTATAAAGACTGAGTTCCAGGCTGTGTCCGTTGTCAGTAATGACTCATTGTTCTGATCTGTGTCAGTGGCACAGCAAAGCCCAACACTAGCAGCTCTGCTTCAGCCTGAAGATGATACATAAAAACAGATTATTTTGTACACATTAATATTTTCTCATTTCCGAGGAGGCGGGAGTCCAGCATGTGTTCGCGCAATATTCAAATGCAGACCATTAACATTTGTATGAGCCGTATCGCCTCCTCGCAGGCATGCTGCTTGTGTGATTGCGTGTGTGTTATTAGACACAGTGTAGGCTCTAGATTACACATAATAACACAAACGTGCTGAAGGGCTTTAAAAGCAAACAGCCTGCCGTGGGGATGTGCTGTAATGTACATAGCTGAGCTTCATGCTTTCAGCAGCACAGAGGAGAAACCAAGGACACAAAAGGAACAAGCACATAACAATATTCTGCTCCGCTAGAGGCCACGGTACTGTGAAATCTTGTGGTACTCTGCTCCTACACACCTTGTGAATGGCTTGGTAGTGCACAAGTGAGTCAGGTGTGTTAGAGCAAAAGAAAACACTGCACTTCAAAAAGCTATGGCCCTCTAGGACTAAAGTTCTCCCACTCAGATTTGCCATTAGAAAAAACTAGTTTAACCCCAATAACAAGCATGAAAGTTTCATTTCGTTGTTGGTTTAACCTTTGAGCTCACTGGTTAAAAATAGGGCAAGTGAAAATGGGAGGGGAATGATGTCCCAGGTCGCTTCTTTAATAGACAGCATTTAAATCATCAGGCAACATCAGACAAAAATGCTGTTTGACCCAAAATGTCAGAACTGTCATTCTCCAGTGAGTGTTCACATTAAACGAAAAGGGAACACATCCAGACAGGTGAAGGTCCAAAACTGATGCTGTTTCCCAGAATCTCAGGCCCTGATTTACTAAGATCCCAAATAACAAGTACTAATATGTGTGTGCAAAGGGATATATAGTACGCACAGTTAGTGGGCGTGTTGTGGATGATTTATACAAATTAACTGTGTGAATGGCGTCACATGCAAAGTAGGGATATAAAAAGATATGTAAATTAGTTTTTTATGTGTGCTAATTGTTCTCGATAGATGCAGCAAGTTCAGATCTCAAAGAGACTCCTGGAGGAGTAAAACTGAAACTGAAACTTAATATAATGCCGTTTAAAGGCGATTACACGTGTCAACAACTGTTCAAATTACAATATGAATGTAAAATAAAAGCGTGTCGACACGAATCTGCATTTTGTTTCAAACTTTCTTCTTATTAAGACTTAGTAAATGGAATAATTTTGTTTTCAGACAGGAAACGGGCTTCCGCAAATTTAGTACCTGCCTTTTGGTTGTACTAATTTGCGCACACAGTCTCTGTTCCCCGAAGTGACTTTCAGGCTGCAGTAAATAGCATTGCAGGTGCAAAATGAATCAATTTGCATTGACTCCGCCCTGTATTTTGCACATTTCGATAGAAACACCCTAAATTGCATATTCATTAAGGCACACGTGCAAAACAGACAACACGTGCAATTTTGCTCATGTGAAAGACACAATCCTCCGTAGACCCCGTTAGCAAATCAGCTTGCACATTTTTTTGCGACTGTTGTCAAGTTTGCATGTATTTTTACACACACAAACCTTTAGTAAATCAGGGCCTCAGTGAAATTTTTTGGGATTGTAGGTTCTCTAAAAATATAGATATACAATCTCCAACTATAAGTCTAACTATAGATTAAGGACATGTGTATGTGGTGCAGTTTCACATCACTCAGTTCCACGGTGAAACTGCACTATTAACGGCTGGGACAGGCCTGATTTAATCGAGTCTTGTACACATCTCATTTGAAATTAAGTTTGCATGCAAGTACAAAAACTGAAGGTGAGAAATGAAGCTCACCAGACACTCTGTAATCCCTCCCCTAGTCCAAAAGACTGAAACACACATCAGAAATTCCACAAACTAACTTTTAAAAAAATGCACTAAACTTTGACAAAAGTTCACGTCAGCCTCAGAGCGGGTGAAGCAGAAAAACGCATAGCAGACACTTTTTTGGAGACAGCACTATAATAAATCTTGCCAATGACAATCACTCCTGCCCAGTTTCTGGAGTCCAGAGACTCAGTGGAGCATCTACAGCAATTACAAGCAGGCAGGACAGCTGTGATCCGACAGAAAAGTGGACAGACAGAGCGGGAGAGAACACGCGGGCTGTTCCTCTGCTGTCTGTGAAATAACAGTGGGACGGTGAGAACCAGAGGATGTGGGTGTGTTAATAGAGAGCCAGGGTCACATGATCACTGGGTGATAAACCCTGGCAGAGTTGCCTGTCAAAGTAAAGGTATATTCAGAAATGTTCTTCAATATCCTCCCCTCTCCATCTCTCTCTCAGTTCCCAGAGTGTCTGTCATTCAACCAGATGGCCCAATAAAACTGACAGTTTCTTCACTGAGCTCACTGTACACAGGGAAAACTTCAGATGGAGGCAAAAAGTTGTCAGTGTTGTTGTTGAGTAAGTGTTTCTTAGTTGTTAAAGAGAGTTGTTAAAGTGTTTGGTGTGAGAGTTTTTAGAGCGTTTTTAGAGACTTGGTGCAGTGTGTATAGAGAGTACCTACAGTAGACTTCACGCTATTCTGTAAGAAAAGAGCAACAGTGCTCATCGTTTTTATCAAGAAAACTAAAAATGTCAATTAAACAGGTGTAGCAGGAAAGTTGGGCCAGCTGTGATTAAAACAGAGTTCATTTAAAAACATTGCATGAGGCAGTGAGACTGTGAACAGCACGTTTGGGTTTATTCTGGTTCCTCATGTTGGTGTAATGAATATCATTAGTGCACAAGCACTGTGCTCTGCAGCTACAGGCCTCACAATTAGAACATTGTTGTACATTATGATTTCAAAATAAATGGAGTTCACGCTTCACTCGCATGCAAGTGAAAAAAACAAAAAACAAAACATCAGGGTCAATCAGGCAAGTCCGGAGGGCGAGAGGAGCCACAGCAGGGGAAGTGTGTTCTAATAGAGAATAGCTGGATGGGAGTCGCCTAAACAAACGTCTCTCGTCTTGCTTTCTATCCTGCCTCTTTGTGTTATTCTGTCTCTCGATTTGTCTCCTCAGCACTCTATTTCTCTCTTTCTATTACACTCTCCTGATTCCTCCCTCCCTCTCCCTCTCTCCGTCCTCTGAGTGGTTGATCAAATGAACTCATAAATCACGGCTGTTGATGTTTAGCAGGTCTAGCAGTGAGGAAGGAAGTGGCAAATAAACTGTTATGGAGGGGGAAAAAAAGGGAAAAAGATCTGCATGCCAAAGGCGACTCCCTGACAGACCATGCTAAAATAAACTGTAGTGCTTTCTTGTTTGATGGCTCAGAGGCGGGCCGTTTTTTCGCTCGTTCTCTCCCCAGTGGGGTAGATCATTTCATCTGGGGCTCTTCCCCCTGCGCTGCCGTTAATACTGCTAACTGAGTAAAGAATCCTTAAGACATCCTGACAGTTTTTATAGCCAGTTTGCAAATTTCCAAAGACTATATCTCATTCATATTGCATATTGAGTAAAAGGAGCTGAGCTGAGAGTTCCCGTAACGAAAGCTTCATTAGAGCTCATTCCTACGATGCAAATCCGAGAGGCCACATTTAGCGCCGTCTAAGCAATCGTGTTTTTAATGAGGCAGCGTCGATAGACAGAAATAAAAAGGTTTGGTTTTAATCAGTGGTGTTTTAACAGAGTATTTTTGCTTTTAAGTGGACTGATTAATCAGTGAGGCCTACGGTGAAATGTACCCCTCTATTAGCCAATCGTAAACAAGCAATTGGTTTGAACTATTATTAATTCTTCACACACTCGTACACTCTGTTTGTCTACCAGAGGCTGTAAAAAATAACAACAAAGAGTTTGTGGAAGTTTTATGGGTTTTGTAGAAATCAGGGCCTTCACTGATGGAGTCAACATAAACAGCGAGTACACTTAAAGAGTAAAGAATCAAACCTGCATGCAATGACACCAAACACACATATACATATGCAGCTACAGTACACATACACAAAAAGAACCAATACTTTTTAATCTTAAAGCAAGAGAAGTCCAAAACACATGTGGGTCCTAAAGATATGGGAAGAAATCTACAGTCTGGCTACAGGCTACGGTCTGCCAGAGAGAACCAGTTGGATGGAAAGAGCATGGGCACGTGTATGGGAGTGTGTGCAAAACACACTCTCATACAGTAAAAACTAATTGAGAAAACCCCCAAAAACATTTTCATTCAGAAATAAATTGGCATTAACTTCACTATTTACATTTGTCTTAGAAACAAATTTCAACCAAAAGCCGTTATCAAAATGTCTTTAAGACGATGAAAAATATATTTAATCTTTTGGCTGGTAGTGTGCACTCCCTCTGTCTTGTTGGCGGCAGTGATCCAGTGTAGGCTTATTATTTTGGACCCACCAAAGCATGCATTTCTCTGCGCGTGTGTGTGTGTGTATGTGCTGCTGACGCTTTAGTTAGAAAGTGAACTCCGACTTCCGATGTGGAGCCACGTTGTGTGAAATAAAACAACGCTAAGCATGGCTACCCAAAGCACTGTACCACTGTCTTTGTTCCTAATGTGCTGTGTATTTTAGAGGTATGCCAGGGGCCAGTGTGTAAATAAAAGAAACCCCACCGCTCCCTCCTCCTCCTCCTCCACGCTCCTTGCTGGCTCCAATTTACTCAACCAGCCTTTCCACTGGAGAAGACACACACTCCCTTGAACCACTCATAAATCTGCCTCTGTAGCTAGATCAATGCTCAGACTCAATCCCCATTTATTACACTCCTTCTTTAAAGTGGCGAAGAAAACGAGGTTCGTGTGCCAGTGTTGAAAATCCAAAGGGACCGCGAGCACAGAACAAGAGAAATGTCTGACGACTCCAGGAGCGGTTTCAGTTCATCAGTGTGACGATTGCTTCAGTATGTAGTGGGTGTATTAGGCGCCGTTTCAAGCCAAATACAATGCCAGGACTGATGAGAACATCAGAAAAGTGGGACTGTGTTAAGAGCACGAGTTAGTAATTTCAAGTCAAATAAGTGTAGCGACAACGATGAGACGAGGTTAACTATACTGCTTTCTTTCTCATCTGGCACACAACCAATCAGATTCTGCTCAATTGCACAGCGAATTTGTGCAAAATGCAGACATCATTAACTTTTAATCAAACTAGCAAACAGATAACATCAAATGCTTGCACTTACAAAAACGCTACACACAGATCGGCCTCAAGACATCACCGGCTAATTAAAAAGACCGTGCGCGTAACCTCAATGGAAATCAACATCGTTACTGAACACAAAGTGAATACGATAACATTCACAAGCTAATTTGTTATCAGACTTGCGTAGAGGCTCCGGGGCTAAAACAGAAGAAAAAAAAAGGCAGATAGGCTTGTTTTTATCAGAGAAAAATGTAATGGTTTTCTTTTCTCTTTTTTCTTCACACTAACTCAGGATGCAGCCCCTCTTGCACTTTCATACTGTCATTGACAACTTTTAATTGGACTACCATCGGTCAACGAGGAGCTCCGATGTTTAAAAAATGCCTTTATAACCAAAGTTCACTGTTCAGTTGTAACTTTATTTATTCTCTCTTTGTGTTAAAAAGACAGAGAAAACTTGGATCCTCTCTTTGTGTTAAAAGGACGTAGAGAGAGAGAGATTGGGTCACTGTCACTGTGTTGCAACACCAGAGAGGCTGCTTGGACAAATGCATAAACACTATAATATTGCCGCTATTATTGATAGTTACACATTTGAACATTTGTTAGATCATGTACGTCCCTGTGATTCATCCTAACACTTACCGAACACTTAGATTGGTCACTGTGCTCACATAACACACAATGGGAATTTCTGTGGCTTATCAGAGCCCTCTTTTGCATAATGCAGCCATTTGTGATGCCACATTCCAGAGGACAATATTGCAACGATGATTTAAGAATGTTGTGAAGGAATAGCTCTGTGTAGGCCATATAGAAAGATTACCAAGTGGGAAAACAGTCTCATTTGCAGGAGAAGCAGTGAAATCACAAGTGTTTATTATAATGTTCGTTTGCAAAATAAATGAACACTGCAAAAGCTCATTTGAGCCTAAAAATGAGCACGGCTGTTCGTGGAACCAGATACCCCAATCCTTACCGTCCACTGCTTGGGCCATTTTGTGTCTGGACAAACTTTTTGTGTAAAAATAAAGTTGTGAGCAGTGGAAAAAAGAAAATCACATTGAACACTTAGGACTTTTTATAACTGCTCTGATTGATCTTTTAAGGAAATTGGATCATGTTTCACCCAGAAATCCTACACTGTTTCAAGAGAGGGATCAAGAAAGTCGCATTTTGTATTGACTGCAGGGGTCTCATGTTGTGGTTGCCCGGAAACCTAATTAACCAGGCTAAAAAAGTGGTAGCTAATGTAATTCCACCCCAAAGTATGACTAGCTAGTTAACTAGTTAAGTGCATTAATACAACATAACGAAAATGATTGACAACTTGAATTCCCGGGGAGCGGGCGACTCTGTGCAGTCATAGGGAAGAACTAGCACGTGCTAATAGTGCGTCGTGCCACCATGAAATATATGGACCAATTGCAGAATGTTACGTTTAAATGTGCATATCATGTAAAAAATAATTGCTTTGAGAAAGTTAAACTGGCGGTTATTTTTTTCCTTTTCTGGTTGGTGGATGGGAGAAAAATGCTGGTAACCGTTGTATCAGCAGCTTACTGAACTATGCATAAAAAAAATTATAGTCCAGACATGTAATCTGCTTGTCCTGGGCGCCCGGGCTAGTGATTTGTCCACCCCTGTAATTTCATCAATAAGTCTGAGGCTGGAGTAAGGCTTAATATTAATTTATTCTTATTTCCTATTTTATTCATTTCATAAAACAATTAACCATGCAGCCATGTGAGCTCTATAGTCTGTGAAGGACTTCTTTAGACATGTCACGTCCATAGCGCAAATACGTCACATCCATAATGATGGATTTTCCTCAGTACAATATATACAAAAACAACAAATGCTTTTAAAACAACACTTTCTGTGTTCAATTCTGTTTTGTATTATAAATGTATTGTTCTCTGCAAGGAGCTTCAAAAGTCATACCATTTGCAAAAAAAGATGTCACATTAATAACACTGATAAATTGCCTGTAATGTGTAAATAAATATCTTACATTTTAATATTTGTTTTGTGTTCTCACTGAAAGGTTAGACAACAAGATAAACCAGCTCTCTCATTGATGTTAATCTTGTGCAGGCAGAGACAGTTTGCACGTTGATATGAATTCAAATGTCACATCCATAACCCATTCCGATTGGTTTTAACCACACCAACATGACTATATGCTACATGTTTTTTCCTCCTTTAGGTAAGTAATACAGTTAGAGCCAGACCAAATGTGAAAAAGCTTCACAAGGCATCACAAAAGCACAGTGGGTGAAGGCAGTGGTTATAATAGCCAGACAGAACTAGCAGCAGCCACAAAGAGAATGAAAGACTGTATAGATCCCCCCTGGTATTCAAGTTCAAGTTCAAGTTCAAGTTGTGTTTAATTGCGTTTATTTGTCACATATACAGAGTATAATCATAGTGAAATGTATGCCCGCCAGCTCCTCCAATTTTGCAAAAAGACAATATTAAAAGACAATATACACTATCAATATAGTATAAATAAAAAAAACTGATATATATGTTATATAAAATATAACATAGTAAACAGAGCAGGTGCAAAAAGCAAAAAGTGTGCAAAACATTTTTAGTGTGCTTTGGCATAGTAGTAAAACAGTCCTTGTGTGCATATGTGTGCCTTTTTTTGCTTTCTGAGCCTCTCAGTGCTGGCCTGGTGTACTTGGAACCTTCTACCTGACCGCAGCAGGAAGAAAAGGCTGTTATCCGGGTGGCTGGGGTTAATGTTTCTTCTAGCCTTAGTCTTG
>JAOUQW010000038.1:23618786-23631612 GCA_028565825.1 Olivaichthys viedmensis | reverse complement strand
ATAAAACAAAACAAAAACACATGATTCACAACACATACACTGGAAGCGAGAGTCCGCGGCAGGGAGACCGTGACAGACTGTGTGATTTATATGGTAATCAGGTACGCATGTACAAATTATAAGTGAGTGGCAGGGAAAGAACTCTTCCATGTTCAATATTTTCGCTTTCCCAGCCCAAAAAGAATCTTAAAGCACGACCCACGCTTTATTTCCAGCAGCAAAAAAATAAATGCTGATTAACGAGAGGCGCGTGAGGCTGAATCTGCTTCTTTGGAGATGATCCAGTAAGTGTGTGGGCACGAGGCACATGTACAGTAGGGGCATGTCTTTTTCCATTTCTGCCTGCCTGCTCTGATTGCAGTGTTCTCACGTACCTCAGCAAGAGCTTTCACCACACAAAGTTTTTCTTCACAAGACGTTTCTTTTTTTTCCCCTTTTTATTTAGACTGACAATCTTTCTTTCATTGCAGTATTTCAGCTGATCTGAAAGCCATGGCAGGTGGCCAGGTTCATTAGGCAGTGAGGAAAAAAAAAACTAAAAAAACATGAATGCAGTCATGCCTGGAGTCCCAGTTTGCACTCTTCATCATCTGCTTCTTTCATACAAATCCAAACAAAGCGGTGTGTTCACTGCTGCTGCAGTTCACACACTCGAGCTCTCGCTTCCTTTCCTCTCTGCAGGGCAAACAAGACAAGGAAGGTTTGTTTGAATAAGTTTGTTTGAAATGAATACGCATTTGTTGGCTGCTCAGTTTAGTTTTGGTCAATTAAGTGTACAACACAGCACAAGCACTCCATAGTGTAATAGGCCAGAGAAGGAACATAGCAGGAGAATATAGTAGTGTGTGCCACTCTAGTAGGAAAACAGTAATAGCAAGTTCCAAAATAGCATTAACAATTAGTAGCAGGCTCTACCGTGTATTCTACTCCAATGTGTAGTAGAAAAGAGTAATAGCGTGCTTTCTTATGGGAGGTAAGATTATGAGCATGCTATACATTAGTAGAGAAGAGTAATTACATGCTTCACTGTAGTAGGAAGAATTAGGAACATGCTATACAGTAGCTGGAATCAATAATAGCACCCTTCACTATAGGAGTAGAAGCGTAATAGAGTAAAATAGTCTTCATAGCACTATTCCTGAAATGGCGCTTACATCAAAGTTTGTTTGTACTTGCCTCACTTGCAGGTCACTTTGGATAAAAGGTTCCTGGCAAATGAACATCATGCTCCACTATAGTAGGAAAGATTAGCAGCGTGTTATTCAGTAGGGGAGAAGAGTAATAGCATGCTTCACTTTAGTAGGAAAGATTAGCAGCGTGTTATTCAGTAGGGGAGAAGAGTAATAGCATGCTTCACTTTAGTAGGATTAGCAGAATGCTATACATTAGCAGGGCAAGTAATAGTAAGTTCTGCTCATGTCGGAATTACGGTAATTACAAAAAAACATCGCAGAGATTACTACTACTACTAGCTGTTCATCTCCCCAGACTTTGAAATGAGTAATTTATGGCAATGTGGAAGTGGTTGTTTTTGTTTATAACGTGCAAGTTTTAATTACAAGTTCGACAAAGACGTGAACAGTTTTTGAAAGCTAGAAATTCATAAATAACGCAATTCTGACATGACTGTAATAGAAAGAACATGTACAGTATTAGTGTAGCATGCGTCACCATTGTACTGGAGAGGAAAGTAACATGCTGCACTGTGTATTTACAGTCTAACTGAACTCTATAGCCATCCGGAGAGGATAACGCAGTGGTTCTCAAGCTCTGACCCCATGCACCGCACATTTCGTAAAGCTCGATAAGCTGCTAAAGATGTCACACAAACCTCCTCAAATGTCAGATAATGTTAAACCAAGCTTTACAGTGGCCTGCGATTGAGTCAGACATGAAAAAAAGGCATTGTTTTTTTGTGTTAAAATATGCCTTTTTCCCCAAAGGCCTTGCCACTGGGTAACAATACCAGTTGTGTTCCCAGCAGGGAGAAAATTGAATCTAGGTTGGGGTTTTTTCCTGCCTCTTATCAAGAGGATTATTTGTATTGTTACAGTCTCTACAGTCTCTGTGTGAATGAGGTAGGAGTGGACCTGAGAGGGCAGGACTTAGAATCATGTGTGAATGAGGTAGGAGTGGACCTGAGAGGGTGGGACTTAGAATCATGTGTGAATGAGGTAGGAGTGGACCTGAGAGGGCGGGACTTATAATCATGTGTGAATGAGGTAGGAGTGGACCTGAGAGGGCGGGACTTATAATCGTGTGTGAATGAGGTAGGAGTGGACCTGAGAGGGCGGGACATAGAATCGTGTGTGAATGAGGTAGGAGTGGACCTGAAAGGGCGGGACTTACAATCGTGTGTGAATGAGGTAGGAGTGGACCTGAGAGGGCGGGACTTACAATCACGTGTGAATGAGGTAGGGGTGGACCTGAGAGGTCGGGACTTACAATCGCGTGTGAATGAGGTAGGAGTGGACCTGAGAGGATGAGACTTACAATGCTTGAGCTGCTGGCTGACGTTTCCCTCCCCAGAGACTGTCCGCTCCAATAAATCTGTCCTTACCGGATCATGGCTGAGTGAACCCCACAGAAATCACCTCAGGCTAAAAATCTGGAATTTGTCTTAATCACCGGCAGCTGCCCGTGGCGCAGCCTCTCCGTGCCAGGACTCATCAGCATCTGCCGGACAGAAATTAATTTAGGTTCAAGTTAGAGAAGAAAAGGACTCAGCAATACATGCCAGTCTAATTTTCCTTCTATTAGTCTGAGAGGAAACTTTGACCTCTGCTAAGTTGAGCAGACAAAAAACCCAGAGCAAGTGTGAAATCGTGCTTAAGATATGCTCAAGAGACATCCAATGTGGTTACATATGAGGAGGATTAAACCACGAGACTGTGCCAAATATCACCCCATGGCTATAAATCTGTCATTAAAGCATTGCAGTGGTGTTAACTTAATCCCGGTGGGTGAAACTAGAGAGAAAAAAAGGGTGCAAGAGAGCAAGACAGAGGAGGAGAAAGGAAAAAAAGAGGTAGAGAGACTAATAGAGAGAGGCAGAAAGAGAAAAAGAGTAGAGATGTTTGGTTATGCTGTGATAAAACCTCTTTTATGGCACGATTACGACATAATTAAAAATTAATCCTGGCTGGCGTGAGACATTCAAGAGCGGTATAAAAAGCATGTCGTGGGGTGACGTGTGGAGGAGATTCAGTGCTTGCACACCATATCAAAGAGGCAGGCACAAGCACATAAGTGTGTGGAAGGATCTGGGCTGCTCAGAGACACATGCAGCAAAGTGATAAGTGGTCATGTTTACATCGCTTAACCATCCCACTAGTAGCTGATGAAAAAGATGAAGTGGAAAAAAAAAAACACAACCAAGGAGAGATGTGGAGTGAGAGAGAGAGGGCTGAGAGCAGCATTGAGAGAAATGAATGCATGGTAATTGCCGTTGCTTTGGGGTTTCGATGCCTATTTTGCCCACTCTATGCCAAGATGTATTCGCTCCTGCTGTGTGCTTGAGGAAAGGAGCTCATAATGGCTCTCTGGGCTCAGCCGCTGCTCTGTGACAGATAGACGGCACTGATTACACGCTAATGTGTGTGTTTGTGTGTGTCCATCACGATTGGGCCACCTGCGTTCTGCTCGAGGTTTCCCGCCTCCGTCAGAACCAGTCTGGCTGCCATACTCAATTACAGCCGGTGCATGTGCTGCACAGCCTGGGCGCTGATTTCCAGACGGTGCTGAGGGAAAGGGCCGAGACCGAGGCTCTCATCACAGCTGATGTTCGCTGTCATGCGAGGGGAAAAATGACAGCGGAATCTGGTACGGACCTGTGCATGACGCGCTCATCAATTCCGGCAAAGAGCGTCGCGCGCTGCCGGCAATTATCCTTGACATCCGTCAGGGGAAAACAAACCCTTCAAGGTCTGTTTAAGAACAATCAGCGTGCCTAATTGAATATGTCGAGGTTTGATGGATGGAGGTGAGCAGATTCGGGAGGAAACTCAGGGGAAAAAACCTGAGACAATGTCACGCTCTCCTGGGCAGCACGTCAGGTTTAGTGCTCTCAGCTGCTACACATCTTCACACTCGCTGTTCGTCAGCTGTGTGAAAACCGGCCGCATATCCACCAAGTTTTTTATGGTGGCCATTTGCACATCAGTTGCTTTGAGGTTGTGCAAAACATGCTACATTATTCATAACCTCTATGTTAAATGTTAGTGCCTTATTTGGATGGGTAAATATTTGATGAGAGTGTATTTCAAGACCTATGTAGCTGATAGGGATATTAAAGCAAGATTTAAACAAGATTCAGAAAAGGCTGCAGTTCAAGCTTTGTTCAGCTTGGTTACTTACTCTGAGCTCGTTCCTATTTACACTGTGGTCACATTAGAGATGAAAGGAAAAAGTGACATTTGAGCAAGTACGTACTGATTTAAAATAGAGAATGCAGCAGAGACAGGGAAGAGGCAGGGCAGACGGTCTGAGATGTTTCCACGTTTTAAGTCTAAAGTGCTGGCAGGTTTCAGAAAGCTTCCTTGTGGCTCCAGGCCATCTCTCATCCTGTCTGTGTGAGGCTCAGATAAAAATCGCCATGCCTATGCCAAGCACAGCAACTCCTTTATGGGCCTCTGAATTGCAGTGACATTTTCTTTTCAGTCCTCATTCCACGAAATGAATACTGTCCTTTAGGCATGTTTCCCGCTCCTCTGCACTCAAAGACAGTCGAGCTCACACGGTGATTGTGGGCAGGAAAAAATACGATTCTGGCTCTGGCTATCAAAGTCTATTCAGCTTAAATTGCCATGGCAAGATTGTTGTTTGGATCGTTCAGAGAAAGTAATGCTGAATTTCTCCATATGTATCTGTAGAGAGCGAGAAAAGAAAGTCCCAGTTCTGACTGTGACATTGCCGTAATTGCCTACAGGGCTCTCTAGTGCTGTTCTGATGTGCAGACAAATTTCTGGCATGTGAGAAATGGCCTTTATCACCTTCTTAATGTCTGTTGTGAAACATTTAGCACACACCAACAAGCACCAAAGTCCACCAGTTCACATAAACAACACAAAAGTTGACATGGACAAGCTACTCCAAACACTACATGCACAGTCAAAATGGGATACGGGCTGCTTTGTAGAACATGATCGCTTGATTAACATACAAAAAAGCACGATACTGGCAGTCGCCTGGGTTAGCATTTAATGCGTTATTTGGCAACAAAATAGCATCCATCCATCTTTGCTGGATTATTAGAGTGCTAAAAATGAGCCAACACATCTGATCTTGCTCAATTTTTTTTTCCAGCAGGATATGATCCAAAAGGAACATTTCTATTTATTTACACGTCTATTCGTTTACAAATGTATTATGTAGGATAAAAGGATAAATGAGGTTTGATGAGATCAAACCTATCAGCATGTCAGCTTCGCTTTTGCAGTTTGTGCCGCGGTTTTCTAATAGTTCTCCTAGTTCTTGTCAAGTTCATGGAAGTCATACGCACGAGTCTGTGCTGCTCAGCCCCTATTATTAAATGCTGGAACGACTTGTTTACTCCTCTTTAGTGCACTTTTAAGCTACCCATTATCGCTACTCACTTCTGACAATAGAAAAGTGGCTTTTTTCCCCCTTTTTAAAAAAAAACAGAACATGTTACGCAACAACCAATATGTTAGAAAAAAATGTACTCAGATAACTTAGCATTTATCTAAGACCGATTCTGTTGCGTGAGAGAGAGTGAGAGAGAGAGATAAAGAAGGAAGGAGTTTTTGACTGCTGCCTCTCTGAACTTCATGTCTGGCCCCAGGACATCCATCAACTCACAACTACAGCAAAGCTACAATTACACACACAAAAGTGTTCCGGCAGGAGGCACGCCTCAGAGATATTGTAATATAATTGAATCCGTCTCGGTAAATGTGAAAAAGTCACACAGGTCTTCTACCTTCCGTGATAGTATTTTTGTACTCTCTTGCACTGCTGACTTCATACTGGCTTTCCACAAGTAAAAAATACATATAAATCTCCAAGCACATGCACAACTCACAAAAATCTAAAGCACATTCGATGGGGAAACAGCTGAAACTCTTACAAAACACATTTTGATGAATGAGTACAGCAAATCGTTGGAGTCGCCCATATGACAAAAATGTGCATTATATTCTAAAGTGATTTACGCCTCGGCAAACACGTTTATCCTTAGGCAACTCTGACTCTGAAGGAGCGGTGAGCAGCGGTGGCTCAGCGGTTAAGGCTCTGGGCTAATGATCAGAAGGTTGTGAGTTCCAAGCTGTGCCAAGCTGTGCCAAGCTGCCACTGTAGAGGCCTTGAGCAAGGCCCTTAACCTTCATCTGCACAGCTCAATTGTAAGCCACTTTGGATAAAAGCATCTGCCAAATGAGTAAATTAAATGAATAAATTAAATTAAACGTTGGCGATATCAGTAAAAAACAGTCGTTTGTTGTATTGAATGTAGTAGGTTGTGTTTTGGGCCTTTTACTTCATATATAACTAATTTGTGAGTGCAAACATGCACAGATTCCTTAGATCCTGCTGGTGTGGGTTCTTTTCCCTTTCCTTCTTTTCAGCAATAATACACACAATAGCTACTTTTGGAAGAGCGCCCCTTGTGGAGAAAAGAGAGTGGTGAGTGAATGAGTGAGTGAGTAAGTAGGTGAGTGAGGTACAAGCCACGTCCATGAGGTGCTTTGCATCTAAAAACCTAAAACAACCATGTTTGCTAGTGCTTAATGTTTTGTGCTTATGAATCTGACGTACATTTGATCAGAATAAGCATTTCTATTACTTTCATCATTACAAAGATCATCTAGATTTCTTCTAGAGCAAATGACAAAGCCAAAGACAAGCATGTCAAAACTAATTGAAATGTTTACAAAAAATCTCTGGCATGTTCTTTTAGTTCAGCTCTTACTAAAGCTGTATGCTTTTTATGAATATGTAATATCTATTGGAATGTGTATGTAAATGTCTCAAAAAAGCATGTCGCTTTGTTGCCATAAACTATTATCCGTAAAAAATAAATCTGTTGACCCTACTACCTTCTGGCCATCTCGGCACTCATCCGCATTCACAGATATTATGAATCTATTTATTGCTAGTGATATACCCTCCTCCTATAACAACCTTATTTCTAATATCCTTAATAATCTTTTAGCTCTCAATATTCATTTGGCCTCATCCACTTGCACCTTGAACCCCTCAACTCCAAGCGTATATGAGAATAAGAACGGGGTTATATATAATGCATGATTATTATTTAGTGCATCCACAGGGAAGCACTAAATGCTACTCGTTCCTCCTATTTATCCTCTATGTTATTAAAAGTAGTGGTAGGTCCAAACTCCTATATGCTGCTATAAACAAAGCCTCCTATACTGTCTGCCCTCCCAGTCCTGTGGACCAATGTTAAACTTATTCAGTTACTCAGTTACTGTAATGCCGAAGTCCCCAAATAATCAACCGACATCACTCTTCTGACACCTCGTCTCCTGTTTGAGCCAAACCTCTTTGTTTCAAGCCATCCTCTGTGTGTCCTTATCTCAAAATCAAATACCCCCACCTGTCAGCTTCGCCTTATTAAGGCCTGCTCATCTATTATCTCTTATTACATCTCACACCTCATTAACAAGTCCCTTTAATCTGGTTGCATTCGTCTCCCCCTTAAAACTGCCGCGGTTACACCAATTCTCAAGAAGCCCGGTCTTTATCCCACTAAACACTCTAACTGGAGACCCATTTCTAATCTCCGATTTTATCCAAACTACTGAAAACAGTGGTTTCCTCTGAACTACAAAACTAATTTTCCACCAAGAATCTTTTAGCTTTGCAAGTTTGGTTTCCATCCTCTACATAAGACTGAGGCAGTTTCTAATGATCTCCTCTCTGCTGACACTGGTTCTTCCAGACATTAGTTCAGCCTTTGATACAGTAAGCTGCATCATTCTCAATTCTTGGCTCTCGTCTGTTGGTATGTCTGGCACCGAAGGCTTTTTTTTACTCAGGGAATAATCATGCCTTGGCTTGCTTTACATCCTCTCACTGGCAGTTTTTGCTTTGTATACACTAGAAAGCAAAAAGGTGTCTCTCAAGGATCGGTTCTTGGGCACACGCTTTTTATCACATATAACCCCACGGTCAGATTCATTAAGAAACACAGTCTTAGGCGTCCTGCATATCGTCGCTGTCTAATGAAAAGCATCTCCAAAATTCAAATTTTTTTAGGAACACAAAAAATATATATTTCATAGAGAGCATAAATCCGAAATTGACGGTGTGATGTGTCAGCTTTTCATTGGTCATTTAGATGTTAACTGCTGTGGGGTAGATGGAGGTTTTTGCATGTATGATCAAAAGTAAAAAACGCAAAAAGTGGACATACATGTTTTTCATTGGACAGCGACGATCTGGCACTCCTGCAGATTACACAAAAGATTTTATCTATTATTTAAACTTATGGATGAACTTTCTTAAAATTAAATCCTTACTGAACGTATGGACAAAAATCCCAAAAATTCCAACCTCTTCCAGATTCTCCATTAACGCTGGTAATATTGTTCGACCCTTTCCTAGTGTTGGTCAGCTTTTCTTCAGCTCCACAACATTGCTTGGCTTTGACCAAGCAATAGAGAAACTCAATTCATGTTCCCGTAACTTCACGACTGCATGTCACTCTCCAGTAAGCTCCAGTAAAACCCTAAATAGGCTTAAGCATATTCAAATCCAGCTTCCAATGTCTTCACACACTCCAAGCACTCGACACACATGACACGCATACTGCAGCAGTTAAACTGACTGTCTCTTCTCGAGTTAAGTACTAGCTCCTACTTATTCAATTTAAAGCATTGCACAGTCTCACCCCTCCATGTCTCACAGAGCTTCTACATTCTTGCATTCCAGCTCGTACACTCAGGTCCTATGGTTCTTCTAAGGCCAGACCTCCATGAGGTGGATCTCTGTCACTTTTATCTGTCCTCTTTCAAAACTCAACTAAAACATACATTTACTCTTAACGCAGTCGCCTCTCTTCCTCCTAGCTCTACTTTTTATTTTTAATATTTTAAAAACATTGATGTGACGGTTATAATACCAAAACACTTTGAAGAAAAAAAAAAAAACAGGCTAGTGACAAGTTACAGACAGTTACACCACGAGCCACCAGAACAGCTTCAATGCTCCTTGATGTAGATTCTACACGTCTCTGGAGCTGTACTGGAGGAACTGATGGAGCACCGTTCTTCCAAAAGATATTCCCTCAGTTGGTGTTTTGATGATGGTGGTGGAGAGCGCTAAAGCCACGGTTATACTTACTGCGTGACTACATGTACAAGTGCGGCCACCGCATCTATGTGAGTGTTGATCACATACTCGCTTCCGTACCTTTCGTACATCTGGAGAATTAGAAACTCTGTCCACTTGGGGGCAGGTCAGAGCCGAAACATCGCCAGCACTGGAATATCTTCTTCAACCACTTCCTGATTTAGCACAACGAGGTAAACAGTGAAGATGGCAGGAGTTTAGGAGGCTATGATAATGTGTATCATGAGATACACAACAGAGAGCATGTTTCTCTCATCCTACCAATCGGCGCGTACCAATTTGTCACCCGTCTGTATGTATAGCTGCATTTGGAATACTCAATCTCTAGCTGTGTCTCATTCTAAAGGCAGCTGTCTTTCTTAGTAACTGCACCCTTTGAATGTCGCTGTCTCACTGGGCTTAGGATTTTAACCGAAAAGATTTTAACCACTTCTGGCAATCTACAGACACAAATAGGAAGACAAATATAACTGTTAGCAGCTATGAGACAAGCAATTAGCTTACACGTCTTTACATACTCTTTAGAGCAACAGTTTGGTCTGTCATATTTGTCGAAGCTTCCATAAAACTCTGTTCCGATGAACAGAATTATGTGATTGCCTACATGGGAAGGATACATGAAGGATACATGCGATGCTGCTCTCAAATCTCTGTGCGCATAGACACACACGCGCGCACACTTCTCTATGCTTGAATCTGCGCAATGCTCATGTTGGGGCAACAGACGTGTCCAGAATGACACCATCAAGTAAAATTTATTATATCTGACTGGATTTTCTGCACAAGCTGTCGGTAGAAAGTTCCACCTATAAGACCGTCCAGAGACACTCCGAGAGTCCATCCCTCAAACATACCCCGTAGCGAGCGGCGTTAGCTTTATAAACAGGCATCCCGGAAGGAGGAAGCATGTTTCCACAGCAGTGAATTCGAGGCTAGCGGCAGATTATGAAAGCGCACAACGATCAGCGCGCTTAAACAGCTACACTTAAACAACCACATTTTTTCTTAAGCAGATCATCTATATTCATTTAAGAGACTTGCATTATTACATAGAAGGAGTCCGAGAAATTAATTTTATTTACTTTCAATTTTATATGTATGTAAGTGAATGTTTTTTACCGGACACCGTGTCTGACAGGATTTAAATTTTTTATTTTTCCGGTCAAATATCGGAAATACGAAATAACGGAAACCCTGGTTTAAACGTAACATGCACCCGTTTGTTCATGTATTCCACTAGCACGCTCTGCTCATTCCCGAATCCCGCCGCCTGCTAAACACGTGGTCTGGCCATCGGTAGGAACTTATTAATAGTTAAATAAATTGGCTTGTACGTATGACAGACAAACTTTTTTCACAAATCAGCAACATGCGGGGACGTGGAAACAGTGACAAATCTGAGCAAAATACAGAACAATGCAGCGCAAACCTGTCGTATAACTCTGCTAATAGCACACTGAGCAGAAATAAAGACGCGACCAGACTCAAATAACATCTTTTATGTGCGATGCGAGGAGAGAAGAGAACAGCTCATAGCCAAAATGTTTTCAAAGACATCCCTGCTAAAAAATCCAGCTTGGTCAAACTGGTAGATGGAAACAGTTTATGAATTACCGCTACTAATGTAACATTGTAGACACATTGTTTCAAGAAAATAACACAAGAGTAAGGCAATTAGAAAATCTCAAAACATTCACTGATCAATTTAGCCAAGTTATAAGAAAGCTGAAAAATAAATTTCTAGCTGGCTAAGCTGGTCTACCAGTTTGACCAGCTCTGCCTGTGTTTTTTGGCAGCTGGTAGCTAGTCAGACCAAGCTGGATTTTTCAGCAGGGATTAGTCTGTGTTATTGCACTTAACTAGCTAACTAGTTCGTCATGCTTAAGTTAAATTACGTTAGCTACCACTTTCTAGTCTAGATAATTAGGTTTTTGGGCAACCAAAACATGGGACTGGACAAACAATATTAAAGCAAAATTTATGATTTGTCCACCCTTGAAATATAGATCACCAGACGTAACTGAAACAGTTAAAAAACATTAAATTCAGCTATGAAAAAACTTGCATTTTAACTCCTTTAGCCCTAAATGAAGGCCTTGAAACTTATGTAATAGTTGCAGATAAACTACATCACAGAACCAACCAGACTGAGTTCCTCCTATCAGACAGAAGACACTCTGATACACTATGCTGCCTTGACAATAAAATACGCCTATGGCTTTCACCCTTATATAAAACAAAAAAGATTAAATAAATCACATCGACAGGGGTGTAACCAGAGCCAAAAGACTTTAGTATTGCTTCTAAATGATAAGCAACAAAAGGATGGTGACAAAAACTAATTTATATACAAAACTCGTAGAGCAATGAACCAGGCAACAGGATAATCTATCAGTTCTTTGTGAATTCACACAGAAGTTTGATGATGGAGGGAAACGGTCCTCATTGACAAACTGGGGCTCACTAATTAGCCTGATATCTGTATTTTCATTGGAAACAAACTGCATCTCTCTCACTGAAAGAATTGGGAAATAACGATGCTCTGAAAACATCAGGGATTTCAAACCCACCACAGTATGAGTATCAGGATGATGGGATTAACACATCTCAGTGCAGCCATTTACTTCATTTTTCATCATGGTGTCATATGTCTTACTGATTTTTATCACTTTTATCTATCTCTCTTCTTTTACTGCTTCTCTCCTCTATCTATCATCTCCCTTCTCTAAAACGGCAAATGATGTCACCTCAGTCTTCTTCTGTTATTTCTTATTTTCCTGCCATCCAATCTGTTGCCCCTCAAGGCCTTTTTCCACTGCATAAAATACTTTTGGGCCCAGAAAGCTGGAGCTGTGCTTTATCCATTGGCCAGCGGTCCAATACCAAAGTTCTTGTACGGTCTGATTGGTTACGCATACTGCAGCACACATTTTATTTCTTAACCTACATACATGTACTGTAAATGTTCAATTGATCAAAAACAGCACCAGCACAAACGCAGCACAAAGTGACAGAAATACTTTTGCTTCTCGATCACATGAGGTGACAAATTTCTCAAAATATTTTGTGCGATTATAACGTCCTTATAATATTATTTACGTTTCTTTATATTTTTTGTGAACGATGGATTCAAATCATTTTCAAATCATCTTATCGTTGCTGAAATTGAAGAACCCTTCGTCAACGAGCATTTTCGTGAGTAAAGCAAATATAAACTGGTTAACCAGACGGCCGACTAGACAAAGGAACAATGTTAATCCAAACAACTTCTTTCACTTTGAACTTATAGATAGGGTCACTGCACGCTGAAATAATGCCGCCACTTTTACTCAAGTTCAAGTAGGATTTTATTGTCATTTCTCCCTATACCTCGTATACATTGAAATGAAATGTCGTTTCTACAGGACCATGGTGGAAACACGCAACGAAACAGCAGCACGCTATACAGGACTACATAAAGTGCAAATACACGACAGTGAGGACGAGTGCAAAT
>JAOUQW010000038.1:23585109-23598999 GCA_028565825.1 Olivaichthys viedmensis | reverse complement strand
TTTTAAACACTACTGATTACAAACAAACGACATGCAGGTGGGGACAATCACATCATGAGACAGGGATCACACACACAGTGGCGCACGTGGCGGCCGTTGCCATGGCAACCACCCGCTAGTTTACGCGCACAGCTGCGCACGTGACAGAACCCCCCCCACAAGGGCGCGCCTCCCGGCATGCCCAAAAGCACCCAAAGGGGTTGGCGGGGGGGCCCGAGCCCGTGGGGGCCAACGTCCCAGTCCGGGTGGCGGGCCGCTGACACCCTCGGCGGCAGACACCCGGGGTCACCCACCGCGGTGTCCGGTGGCCGAGTGGCTTCACCGTTCCCGAAGCTCGGGGCGAAGCTATGACGTGACCCAGGGGCCACCCACCACGGTGTTCGGAGGCTGCGTGACGCTGCCCTCCCTGGAGCTTGGAGGAGGTGCGGTGACGCTTTATCATCGGTCATCGCTTTATCCGCTAGGGTGAGCCCCCGGAAGAGCTCCGCCAGCTGGTCCATATCAGTGTCGTCTTCGCCGAAGCCCAGGGGTGGCACTACGACGTCCTCCCCTTGCTCGGGAGGCGGAGGAATGTCGTTGCCCCCGAAGCCCGGGCGCGGCGCTACGACGTCCTTCCCGTAGCTCATTACATAATCAGAAGTGTTAAGGGCAGGTCATGATGTATCTGGAGACTGGCGGAGCTGGCAACAGATGGGGGAAACAAACAACCTCCACATTCAACCTTTCCAAAAGTTACATGATTTTTATTGTTGAGCATCTGTGTACTGCAAAAAAGTAACTGTGTTTTGGAGTTTCTCTCAAGGCCACACATGCTAAAGGCAATTTATTCTTCCAGCTTGATTTCTGTGGTCAATACAGAGTGAAACAAGCAGTTGATAACCAGCCACCACACAATGGTTTCAACCTTGTCCTACTCATGGAGCAAAGCCCCAAGTTCAGTCATTACATTTGAGCAACATCTTTCATGGCTGTTTTCACAATCCCGTGTGATGGCAGCCCTTTCTCCACTGAGATGTCACTCTGATTCTGATTCTGAGCCAATAATGGCTTTGTATTGAGCAGCAGCACAGATTGCTCTAAATGGAGAATCATTTCTATCCATGTTTCAGCCCGGCTAAATGGTGATGAATTTAACTGCAAAACAAACTGTTTGTTTGGTATAAGGACATTTTGTCACCACCTTTGTTTCTTTAATGTCAGAGGAATTAAAAAAACAATGGCAGCAATATGATCATCGCAATGGTTTTCCACCTAATTTTGAGATTGTAGAGAATCCTGTTAGAGGGTCTCTCTTTCACGAGTCATGAGCTGAAAAACAGCTGAAATTCAAAACACAATGACCACGTTCAACAAAACCACCTACCTCGTATCAATAAAGATTGTCCCTTTCTAAATGTAGCATTGATTCTAGTAATGACTCCCCCACAGAAAAGTTTGTATAGAAGAGTTATTGAGCTGATGTCTCACACCTCCATGATTTCAGTCTCAAGCATACTATGAAGTGTCACTGGATATTAATGGCTGTCCTGTGTGTCTATTGTGAAGATTTCTATTGACCACCTCCAACACCAGACCTTTAACATTTGCTTTTACATGAACACATTAAAATTCTCTTTGTTGCTGTGTGAGCCTCTACTTGTAACCCAGCATGGTGTCTTCTAGCTAAAGGAAATGAGTCAGAGCTCCAGTAATGATGGAAATAATGGAGACAGTGTTGCAGTAATGATTGATTAATGGCTGCAGATTTTTTTAAAGAGAATAGCTGCTGACCTCCATAATAACAGTCTTAATGCTGCTGAATATTTCATGGCCCCCCTAATGGTCACGGAATTGGGCTACAAGAAAGTTAGAAAACCCTGGGTTGAAAAGAAGATGTATCTCCACTTTAAATGAGAGTCCTTGAAACCTTTTTAGCATGTATCCAGCAGTTAATGAATTTTTCCCATAATGTTTTCCATTAGGTATCAGTCAGTGTGCAGCATATTTAATCAGTATGGCTTTGGATGGTGAGTAATTTGACCACAGATTCATGACAAACACAGGATTCTAAAAAATTTAATGACCTATTAATAAGCAGCAGCTGAATGAAGCACTATGTCACACTCTGCTGCAGGCAAAACATCAGCCCTCCTGCATTTCTCTGCACAGCCATTTCTATATTCTAACCTCCACTGGCTCGTTGACTTGACAATGATCTGTTTTGTGCTGCATAGACTTTTACAAACTATTACAAAAGTAGAACAGACACAGAATTAAATATGAGTCAATTGTAGCTCAGCCATATTGAAAATCCAAATACCAATCTGAGTTTCTGAGTTTTTAACTTTGAACCTATACAACTGGAGTCTGAGTACTCTGGGTTTACAGACTAATGCAAGGTTCCTGGACAAGTGAAATCATCTGTGTTTGAGCAGGAAAACAGTAAATTGCGCAGTCCCGCAGCCATCTAAGACTGCCGTGTGAAAAACTCCTTCTACCTGAACAGCTCTGAGAGGGACAGCATAAAACTGTGACAGGATGAGGACAGAAGCTCTCATCATCATCATCATCATTATTATCATCATCTTCTTCTTCTGTCCATATGATTGATGGAGAGATTATCTGCACCTCTATTAACCAGCAGGAAGTCTCTGAAGGATGCAGGTTTGTCACTGCAGAAATTACAGCCCAGATGTGTGATAAGGTTACAAAGAGCTCACGACAGCACATGTCACTCTACAGAGGCACAAACCCACACAAACACACCCATTTGGCCAGGCCTTTATTACACAGAGTTTTAGAGAAATCACTCTAAGGGCCTGAGACACAGATGAAGAACCGAAATTGGAGAAAATATATACACCAAGATCAAATAGTTGTACTTTTGCCTGGAATAATGGATGTGCTTAATGTTGAACTTTACTCTACAACTTTAAGTGGTTTCCATCTCCAACCATTTTTCTCTGAACACAATTTAAATCTAGTCCAGGACTAAAGCAGATTCTGAATGGAAAATTGAAATTAGTGGTAAATTTACCTTTAAATCCCGAAGAAACTCATGGAATACCTCAAATGTATGGTGAATTTGTATAAATAGCTATTGGCCACCTATAGGCAAGGACATTAGTAGGGGAATAATCTAAAATCAGAGCCATAGGGCTGACAGGAAGCATCAGATGTAGGAACAGCAGATCCTGTAGTGCACTGCTGCTGATCCTCATTGTGTTCAGTGTAGGAACCTGAGATAAACATATCCACTAAAGTAAAGCACAACATGCTGTAAGCAGTTTAGCTTAGTATTTTAATTATACTTTTATTAGCAAAGAAAGCTTTGACATAAATATCCTCACCAGTGACTCTCCACAGGGCACAGAGATGTGCAGATCAGGGCATTAGAGCTCCATCTGTGTATATAAGGATGAGTGTGTGGTGTTTCATGCGGGAGCTTTCGTAAGTTATTACAAATAATAACAGTGGCCTCTCACCTTCACCTAGATAGCTAGATACAGTACCAAACACTTTTAAAATGATGACTGATATATGTAAATACTGTATGTTATCTGTAGTGTGTGTTGGTGCAGGATGGACACACTGTGTTACTGTGCCAATACCAGTCAGCCTGGATGCAGTGTAGAGAGACTCTGTCCTAGAATTCAATTGGAAAGTCAGGCTCTTATGCCTATTGACAGCATTTCTGGGGAAATGACAGAAATCGATTTTACTTTAACCTCCGATGCCACAGGGGAGCTGAAGCGGCAAACAGTCCATCACTGTCTCTTTTACACACTCCAATCAATTCCATCTTAGACCCAAGAAGTCTTGTAGAGACATCAGAACAGCCAAGGACATCTGATCTAGTGCCCTAACTGTGTGCTACTCACTACTCATATTGACACATCACAACCTCAGACATCAAACAAGACAGACAGGCTAAATATGTAAATTAATTCATTAAGACTCATGACAATATCAATACTGTTTCAAAAATGTTTTCAGCAGCCAACAACTAACAAGCAAACACATTTTCAGCTTCTCAGTAGTTTAACATTAGTTACATTTTTAGAGCCAACACACTAATCTTGTTTTATGTGCTAACATTGATTTAACATTGATTTATTTAACACAAAATAAATATATACTGCAGGGCACTGTTCTGCAGGGCAGTGTTCAGAAGGCTACATGACAACTACTATATAAGCCCTTCATGACAACTGACATAAACCGACATAAACATTTATAAACTCTTATTCCAATAGGCGTCAGTTGTCATAAAGGCTACTTTTGTCAACATTGATGTCAAGTTGACATAACACCTATGTCAAGTGACATAAATCTTTGGTGACATTAGGTTGTATGTACAATGTGTGTGTATGTTTCTATGCATCCTGATTGTGCTTCTAAATGAATAGCCAGACAATTCATAGTAACACACGTCCCAGTAAACTGAGATCTGATTGTCTCATTTCTGTTCCTTCTCCAGATTCAGAGATTCAAAAACACATATCAAGTCAAGAGTCTGACAGTGAAAACACACACACACAGACAAAATGTGAACACTCCACTCATTCTCATTTCATCTCATTAGTCAAAATATCCCCATAAACTCAGTGTGCGCTGTAATGCCCTTTTGCTGGGGTGAGTCATGTTGAGGGATTTTTTTCTTTGTCAAATGAGAGAACTGCAGTCATTGTAATGGGACAGGGTAATGATACTGGTGTTGACGAGATTCTTCAGGTAAAGTTTCTGCTTACAGCTGAGAGAGAGAGAGAGAGGCAAGCAAGCTTTAAAACATTATCACTCCATCAACTGTTACATGATTACATGTTAGTTTAGAGAGAGAAAGCACATCAAACTGGTGTCATCTGTGCAATGATAAGCTCAGTGTCCATTGTTCTACAATCAAACAAGCTTTTGGAGTAAATGTGAACAAATCTGAGTGTGGTGATGTAACTTCCAAAATAAATCACTGTTTAAAAAGTCTCATCACTCCCCCTGCTCTAATAAATCATTCAAAAATGTGCACGTTTTAACAAAGCTGTAATTGACAGATGAAGTGACACATTACAGCTTACGTGAGTTTCTAATTAACCTCACTAATAAAGCTGACACACGGCCCATAATTTATATCTTACCCACAGAAAAAAGTCTTGACTTCTAACAAAAGGGCCTGCACTTAATCCACAGTCAATAAACACATCACGTTACATTCATTTTTACTAGAAAGTTCTGCACAGATTAGATGTGTTTAATGCTCAGTGTGGTCTTTCCCAGAAAATGAAGGAAAGGTTTTTCATGTATTATAACAAGTGTAATTATATTGAGTCTTCCTGGTAAGATACTGTCATGTCTGGATTCACCGCCAGTCCAGCCTGGACTTTTACGTTGCTCCCAATCACCAGCCTACTAACTCTGATTAGCTGTTCCTCATTTTCATTCATTAAACGCCACATAAATACCACGCCATGCCTTGTCACACACACATCAGCAGCCCTGGACCACAACTCCCAGAATGCACAGCGCAGCAGTGCGAGTGCACTTCCGCGTTCAAGTTCACCGGGCTTCTAATCAGCCACACCTGTTCTCAGTTAGCAATCAAGCCACACACCTGTCACCAATCAAATCTCCCCTTTAAAAGCCCCAGAGCCACAACCCTCAGTGCCTCCTTGACGTGTTCCTTCACGGTATTAGAGTACACTAGGATGTCATCTATATAAGCGATCAAAGTTCTTCCTAGGTACTCCCTTAAGACGTCGTTAACGAGGGACTGAAACACGGAGGGCGCGTTCACAAGTCCATATCCCATCACCAAATATTCATAGAAAAAAATGTGGTCGTGCTGAATGCTGTTTTCCATTCGTCCCCCTCCCTGATGCGCACCAGAATGTACGCGCTCCTGAGGTCAAGTTTGGAGAAGATCCGCGCTTGGCAGAGCTGTATGGTACCAGAGGCAGAGGGTACCTGTATTTCACCGTCATGGCGTTGAGTCTACGGTAGTCAATGCAGGGCTTCAGCCCTCCTCCTTTCTTGTTAATAAAGAAAAAACTGGCCGCTGCGGGGGAGATGGAGGACTATGTGGAGGAAGCCTTGAGCCAGGGCTAGATCCGTTCATCCACCTCCTCCACAGTGGCCAGTTTTTTTTTTTTTTTCCTTTTTTTTTTTTTTTCTTTGATGACAGGCCATCCCTGATGCCGCAGGAGGCGTGGACGAATCCCATGATGCCGCAGGAGGCGTGGTCTAATTTCCTGACGCCGCAGGAGGCGTGGTCTAATTTCCTGACGCCGCAGGAGGCGTGGCCTAATTCCCAGACGCCACACAGGGCATCGCTCAGTTTCCGGGTGCCATAGAGGGTGTCGCCCAGTTCCCCGACACCACAGAGGGCGTCGCCCCAATTCCCTAACACCACAGGAGGCATGGCTGAGTTCCCTGACTCCACAGAGTCGGGGATCAGGGTTACGCCTCCTGCGGTGTCGGGGATCAGGATTACGGCTCCTGCGGCATCAGGGAACAGTGTTACGCCTCCTGCGGCATCGGGGATCAGGGTTACGCCTCCTGCGATGGTCATTTTAATTTCATAATCAATGGCAATTTATTTTCACTGTGAGAACACAGACTTTTATTCTGCTGTAAGAAGACAGTGTAACAGGAAAATGACAAAATATAAGTGTTTTGGACACTCAGTGTGTGTGTCTTCCTTCTGTGTTTGATGTCTTTTGAGGATTTCGTGTACTTACATTTGTAGCTTGGAGACTTGCTGCAAGCTACTTTCTTCCCTGTTTTTGTTGTACACTCTAAACAAATCTCTAAATTACAGCACAGATCAGCTGTCAGACTTGTCAGGTGTCTTCTTGAATAATTAAAGATATCAATATTAATAAAGCACAACCATACTGATGTCTCTAAATGAGTCCAAGTGTGTTGAGAAGGGGAAATTTGAAATAGGGAGAACTCATCTCAACACCTGCAGGATATGAGGGGAAACTGCTGGTGGCCAGGTGGAACTGATGTGAGTTCATTACCGTAACGGTAGCTGCCCTTCAAGAGAGCATACTCAGGGAAATTTACATAACAGAAGCCTTACACAAAATAATTACTTTGGCCAAAAGGTAATTTCATTATTAGAAAGCACAATTTTGTCTTGCTTCTTTATTTATGAAGACCGGCCTTTTCTGCCTTTCTGCTGTTCTGCAGTTTTGACACAGCTCAAGGATTTGACACCCAGAGAAGAAAGTCCCCTGTCCATGTCCAACTCATAAAGACGAGGTCACACAGAGCCAAAAGCATCTAGAAATATTTTTTATTTAAAATAGATTAGAAATGGCAGAAGAACCACAATGTTTATATGCAGTCAACTCTAAATTGGATTTGCAGGTATGGATTTACTTACTATTATCATAACTGTCTGTGCTCTGACCCGTGCTGTGTATCTCGACTATGATTCATTATTAAACATCTATGAACACACTCTAAGTACATACTGACTCCATCAAGAAGGAGCGCAACTTCATAATGGTGATTCTGATGTATCCAGATAAATTTTGTAGAACCTCAACACTGTTGAATAAATCTGAGCCAATGCAGGTATAAACACAATAACTTTTTCAAATAGACGTCATAGTTAAAAGTCATAATGTAGTGGTTATGTAAAAGCCTCTTGTATTACCACTAAAATGGCTCTGCTAACTGCAGTGATTCTTGATTAAAGCATTAGAGCAAAAGCAATATCATGATCTGCTAACCAACATTAACATATTGTAAGCACACAACATCCACAGTTTTTGGTATTGTTACTGTATGAAGCTCAGTCGAGTCAGGCCTCGTTCCTGTAGCAGCTTGTGTGAATGGGCCACATCATAAAAGGCTGTAAGTCACAGTTCTGTAAAGCACAGTGACGGTCCTGCTTTGCCTTAAAACCTACATCTGCAAAAGAAGCAATCAGTGTGATACTCTGCTGCGAGGACCATATTTTTCAAATAACCATGCTCTCACACATTTCAGCTGTGAATTTTACACAATGCCTCTCATTTCGATTCAGCCCCCTTTTTCATTCATCTCTTTTCTGCACAGCTGTTTCATGCACTTTCCAGCACTGATATCTAATTATGTCGTCCAAAGGCTATGGCTAAACCTTACAGCTTCTTTGTCTGACTGGTTTTAAATTGAAGGCTCCATCATGAGGTTTGTTGTGATCGTAAATAGAAATCGTGCTGAACCGCCTCCATCAGTACATCTATTCCTGAAGCAGGTGAGGACAAGGAAAAAGAGCTCATTCATGTAGAGCAGAGGTCCCCAACCACTGGGCCATGGACCGGTACAGGGCCTCAGAACATTTGTTACCGGGCCGCAAGGAAGCAAGATTCGAAAAAAAGCTGAATAATAATTAGCTATGTAACATGGGGCTAACAGGCTATTTTTGCGGTAACTGGCGGTAATCAGATTAAACTTGGCATGGTCTGTCTGTGCTGCACCTTTTCTCACCACTCCCTGTCACTTCCACTACAACAGGATGCTGGTTTTGAACTTAAATGCAATGCGTGGTCAGTCAGGCATGCACCCACTTCAACCGACATGTGCTGTGAGTAAACAAACGTTGCTTGAGAGTTTGACAGCAGAAGCTGAAACTGCCAAAAAAGAAGAAAGCTTCCTTCATCAGAAAATATGAAGGCTGAATATCCTGAGATGGCAACGAAAGCACTGGAAACACTGGAAACTTATCTCTACAAAGCAGGGTTTTCTGCAATGACGGCAACGAAGACTAAATTGCGGAGTAGACTGGACATAAGGACCACTCTTTGGGCTATATTGTTTTGTTTAGTGAATGTTTTATGGTTATGCGAGTGTGACGGATAGATCATAGCATTTTAAGCAATCAAAAGGCAGGAAAGGTAAAGAAGAAGGGTGGAGCAAAAAATAACAGATGGGGGCAAGAAAAATGGACATGAGTGACTGTGTTTGAAAGCCACTGCTTTTCTTTGTAAGTAAAAAGGTGTTAAGTGCGCGTCGCTAGTACTCAAAGGTACAGATAAGATTAGTGTCAGTTGCAGGCTTATTAGGATTTCATAGCCAAAGTTTCAGTAAAGGAGGCACAAAGTTATTTGTGAGATCTACCGATAGCCGAGGACAGATTACCTGCCGGTCATTAAGCAAGAGTGATGGATTAGACCGCTGTATTCTCTCATAAACTGAGATTATACCGTTTAGCTTGTAGTTGGCTCTTATAAAAGACTGTTCGAGTCTGCATAGGGAGTATGAGAGACTTCTGTGACTGATAGTTTGGACGAGAGGTGGAGGATTATCCAGCTTCCTCTGTTTCAGAAGACTTTAGTTTCAGAGCAGAGAAACTCATACCTGCATATACAGCCATAGGTGACATTCTGAGGGGAATGTGTTGCATTTTTTTCCATTGGAAATTGAACTGAAAACAAATGGACTCATACTTGCACATGCATTCATATAGACAATTTTTAATGTACATGATATTTTCTCTCAGATGAAGAACTGCTCAATTCCATAGACTGAATATCACAAGTGGACATTTATTTTGCTGCCATTATTACTTCTTCTTTCTACAGAAAAGTGCGTTTATGCTTTAACCACATCCAAGTCAGTTGAAAGCAAAGAAAGTGATCAAAACATTGTGTGTAGAATTGAGTTTGGTTCTCCACAGAGTAAGGTTTAAGGATACATGTTCTTTATGCTGTTAGACTGTTTTTTTTATATATAACATTGAGAGGGTTTATCTATAACTCTAGTGTACTTGAGCTCTCAAGAGGGTGGGTTAGTGTTCAGTGAACTGAATTGAGAAAAAAGGGGAAACTTGTAATATTAAAACACAGGCTAACTTCTGATTTATTATAGTCAAGCAGTTTGTTTATTTTGGTTGAATGACCATTAAAAGGAAAGTAATAGTAATAAATTCTGGTTTAATCCCTTCTACTCTAATCCTTGCTGTGGAGATTTATTTTATTATTAAGGCTCTAAGGGACTTTCTCTGGAGTAGTGGTGTCTCACCTATCGCTGCTGTGTGTGCTCTGTTTTCCAGTATCAAAACGTTTGACATCATTAAAATATTATGATGCTATTGACTTTATTGCCACCGCCCCCCACGTCGGCTGGTCCGCAAGAATGTTGTCAATTTAAAATTGGTCTACGATGCAAAAAAGGTTGGGGACCCCTGATGTATAGAACAGACAGACAGACGACAATGACAATAACACTAATTATGATGTTGGTAATGACGATGATAGTGTTTAATGTATCTTCTGTGCCTTGTCTCCTGGCTGCTTCTCACTACAAGTCATGATGCTGTGAAAACTGGAGTGATTTGAATGTTTGGTTTTGAATTTTCTGGTTTCTGTAGCAGAAATTAATAACATACAGAAACACCTTTTGGTGTGACAACACAACTAAATTATGGAAACCCTAGTGAAAGTAAGCTAAACCAATTAAATTACTTCCAATTAACTTGAATGAATAATTTTTTATGAACGTTCTCTGAACATCTTGCCTATATTTAATCGGTTTGTTTAGATTTAACTAGTTTTACTTTTGTTTATCCAACTTCATAGATTTTTAGTAGATCTACAAAAGGAAATTGTGGCCAATGGTTCCGTCCAATTTGATCAAGTTACTGGAACACACAAGGTTTTAGTTTAGCCACATGTAATTTTAGCTTTTAAATTCAATTGTTTTTGTGTGATGGGGTTGAGTAATAAGACAAAATGCAGACAATGCATTTAACAAATGCACAAAGGCTGTATTTGTACAGCAAGTGCAATATTTTCAAAACATGAAACAAAGTTAGGGCTATTAACGCGCTGTGTATATATAGAGTTCTCTATGCAAAAATAACAATAAAGTACAGAGGTAAAAAGATATGCAATACTTGCAATTAAATACAATACATTCAATCCAAGTCAGGACAGAGTAACTGGTACATACCTTCTGTAGCATCAGGTATCTGGGGCACACCCTCTGCGGTGTCCAGGAACTGGGCCACACCTTCTGCAGCATCAGGGATCGCCTTCTACGTTGGTCTCCAGAACTACAGGGGCGACCATTGTGACCGTTAGCATCCCCCATACCACGTCCAGTGGGGAGTTTTCTGGTGGTCCGCCGGGAGGCGGGCCAAACCACCGCTTGATGAGCCAGCTCAGGATGGCGGTGGTGAGCGATTCCATCTCTATTTGTTGCGCGTCAAACTCCCGACGCAGCTCGTCCCGGGTGGCGACACCCATCATGGGGGCGAGTTGTCGAGATGAGGGGCGCCGATGGCGACGAGGTATTTGCCCCTCCAGAGAAGCTCCTCCTCACTCATTCGGCTCAGTCGTCATCATGACAACAGGCTTCACTGGACTGTCCCCCTCCGGTTCGGGCTTTCTCCGTCCGCTTTTACGGCATCGCAGGGCAGCCCTCTCCTCCACGGCTGCATCCGCCTCGGCAAAATCTGCTGCCAACAATGTGTGATCTCCCGTTTTTAGCAACGCATAGAGTTCTGCCGTCGGCAGATAATCCTCTTCTTCGAGGTCGTCCATGGAGCGAAATGGGGAGCGACTCACTGTGTCTGTTTTGAGGCTTGTGATTCTGCCATGCTTTGTTGGCGTGTGAGGCACAGACATGCACCGCCAGCAGGGGAGTCCCACGGCAGGAAGACTGTGTCAGTATTGCTACCATAGAGTATGTGCATTGACTTACAAAACTTAAAACATACTGTAAATCAGACAATAAATAAAATGCTTACCTGTGATGCAGGAATGAAAAATAATAATGTATTTAACAGCACTTTAAGTAACAGTGGAAGGCAAAATATATTTATGGAGTGATTTATGGAGAAAAGGGCGAGTTGGGCAGAAGGCAATAGGGCAAGAGAGTTGGAAAAGAAAGATGAATATGCGTATGAGGGGAAAGGTAACATTAAGTGCAATACTTTTAAAATCAAAGTGATGCAGCATGTTCTAGTGTACATACTAAATTGAGCAGGTATCAATTCTTGTATGTAAAAATAAAAAAGGTGTAGGCCTATGTCAAAAGCACAGTAAATTAAGTACTTTAAAAAGTACAGAAAATGCACATGGTGGGTCAAAATAAATCAGAACACAGCATCCACACAGCATTTAAGTTTCCAAAGGCTGCAATAATTAAAAAAACAAAAATGTCTTCTCAATATTTAACATGCTGGAGAACTATGTTCAATATTTAACATGTCTGTCATTTTATTACACTGAGTCATTGAAAAGCTTGGTCTTCAAAGCTTGTGCTTCATGAGCTTGTTAGCATCTCACTCCAGAAAGAGTTTTACTTCAAATGTGTATCTGATCTCAGGAGGGTAGCTCAAGTTTAATGCAGAAATCAGTTCGAGCAACATTGCAATGGCAAATGGCACATTGTCAATGTCTTGAAGAACTTCTACACCTTCAATTATCCCTCCAACATCACTGGCATCTGTTCTCTTAACTCCTTAAGCCGTCTCCTCAATTCCCTGCCAGGCACCGACTACATCAACGTCCTACAGAGAAAATACAAGCACATTACATTGGTTAAGCACCACCTTGCATCAAGCCGAAGTATCCAGGTACCACATGGGGGATAGGAGATATTTTTGGCAATTAACTTTTTCACAAGATGAAAAGGGGGGTACAGACTGCAGAACATATCAATGGCCAATATGATAAACACATAGGCACCAGTTAGAAGCTGGACTAGTACAGGTCCAAATGATGTTAATATGTTTACTTAAACTAGCTTTCATGTTCTGAGTGTGACTCAGCCATGATAACTTGATTTCCAATGAATTGATATATTTTTGGTCATACGTAACGGGGTGATTTTCTTCGAACATCAGCATCAGCTAGCTAGCTCAGTGTTACCCGTCACCTAAACAAAGACAAAGTTTCCCATTTCTTTTCATATTGCTATCGTAAGCGACCGTTGTAATGTTAATCTGTAATTTTATCAACAGGCAGTTAAAAATTCCCAGGCACCATCTGGCATACCACCTGGGGGCTAGGAACAGCTGGAGGTACATGTACCACAGTTTGAGTGCATACTTCTCCATTTAACATTTTAACCATGGATATAATTAACATTTAAGCACATTTACTGACCATATACTCCCGAATTCATCTGGGAAACACTTTTAGAAATTTTGCAGAATGTAGGTCCAGCTTGGAGAAGAACTTTGATAGCAGAAGGACTGTTGTGATCTGTTCAAATTCTGTACTTGTATGCAAACACATTCAGAGCAACAAAGGTTAAACAAAATAACATTGATGTCAGTGTTTATTCGCTGACAATTGGACTACTTACCTCTTTTGTTGTGAAAAGAGCTGGCCATCTGGTTTTGAAGTCTGCAATAAGAGGTGACTCCCAGACAACTTCATGTCTCCTGATCGCAAAAGTCTTAACCATAAGCATTTTCATAGTCCAGTCATTGTTCTTGTTTTTCACTTCAGAGAGAAGGGTGACTCCCAGCAGTTTCAACACTTGGATAACTGGGACAACAGTTTACCTCTGCTTTGCTAGGTTTCTTGACACCATATGCTGGACTATATTTTTTCGCCTGGTTTGTGCTTGAGGGAATTCACAGTGACCTCTGGATAACCGGGACTCCTCAATTTTGTTCTATGAGCAGTGAAGTGCCAGCAGCTAAACGCTGCTGAAGATCTGTTAACAGAGGAGATACAAGTCAAACTGGAGTAAAGGCATTCATATATGTACACATCTTTCACTAGGTAAAGCCCAACCGACTAACACTGCAAACTATGCAGCTTGTCACGTGCGCGGCTATGCGCGTGAACTAGCGGGTGGTTGCCATGGCAACGGCCGTCACATGCGCTGCTGTGTGTGTGTGTGTATGATCCCTGTCTCGTGATGTGATTGTCCCCCCCTGCATGTTGTTTATTCGTCATTATTAGT
>JAOUQW010000038.1:23546637-23557641 GCA_028565825.1 Olivaichthys viedmensis | reverse complement strand
GGCTGACCCTGTGCTCTGACCCCAGCTTACCGATATGCGAAGAATCAATTTCACTGTACTGTACTTGTATATGTGACGAGAAAGGAGCATTCTATTAAATTTGTATTGATATTTCTCTGTAAGGCCTAGGGTATCGTTATAAATAGTTAATAACTATATAGACATGCTCGTGAGTTTTCAATGCTTCAGTGGTCTGTACATATTCTGGATATCAAGCGTCTTCTGGATGAGGTGAAAAGGGTATTGTGTGGCCGTCCAATTTGCAGCAACTGTGCAATGCAATCATTTCCTCATGGTACAACATTCTTGCACAACATGATGTTCTGAAGGCCAAAGGAAGCACAACACACTACTAGGTAGGTGTACCTAATAATTTAGCAGCTCAGTGACACAAACGCAAGATCTATTGACAAGGAAATAGTCATTATCGCACAGTGGAGAAAGTTTATTTCATACACACTCAACAGTACGGGCCGCAAATAGGCTACTTTGCGAAAACAGCAATCCCGAGTTATTACAATAAAGGTTGCTCTGATGTGAAAGCAGTTATTAGGAGGACCGACTATCTCTCACCAGCCACGGACAAGTGCTCCAGCATGAATTTAAAGCCTTACATGTCCATCACATAGACCCCAAGAGGAGAAACAGGATTTTCATCTGACTCACACAGCAGAGAATCTGACTGATCCACTGCAATTGGGGAGTTCAAATTTTAAGGCAAATACTTTACTTGCATCACAACAGATACAGATACATCCTTGGCTCAGCTGTTTTAGTTCTTATTGTGCTCTCCATTAAATTTAAACTTTGGATTGGCTCTTTTGCATGTGATGCAATGCTTTTGTTTGCTTTTGTTTGTTTTGATTAATGATTTTGTTTGTATGCGTCTTGCAGGCAGACCACCAGGGTGTGCAGAAAACTGGCCAAATTATAAAATGTGGATTAAGGCAGCAAATTATAAAATGTAGTTTTTTTAGTAGTGGAAAGGTAGTGTCTGTTTTTTTCTGAGTAATAACATTATTGCAATATTTTTGAAAATCAAAATCAAAATCAAAATCAATATCTGTGATTTTGAAAAAAATATGACATGGCACTGTGATGGGAAAGTTTAAATGCATCCATCACATATGATCTGTATAAAATGTATGAATAATGTGTGCAATTCTTACTATATGCCCCAAAATGTAGGTAACCGGGTTGACATTGTATGTTGTTTACCAGCAGCTACACATTATAAAACACTATAAATTAGAAATATAAATAAGGCTTGGAAACTCTATGCAGTTGCACTCCCTCCAAGAAAATGATGTCACTTCCTTAAAATCATGTGATTTATGGACCAATCCATTATTTTCAAGGGTAGTTTTCATCAAAGTCACAAGGTTGACAACTGATATAGGGACATACTTTATTTAATAATTTTTAATTTTACATATGAATTAGACATAATAAAATACATTAATAAAGAACAAAGGCAAATATGGTTGCACAATAATTATTCAGGTTTTGTATCTGTAGATTTCATTAGTTTACTAGTTTTATTTCTTTTAGAGAACATACTCGGGGACATTGAAAAGAGGATTCATTATATATATATATGACTAATAAGTAAGTAATAAGTAATAAAAATGTACTTTATTAAAATAAATATGTAATAATTTACAAGCTTTTTTAAATGTAAACTTTTTTCAGAAATTTAATCATATTAAGTTAAATGCAGGGACTTAAAAAGCACAAATTTGGAATAATGACCATTTAACACACTTTTGCAGATGTCTGTGTGACTTCCAACCTGACCATCATAATATCAGAATGTTGAAAGAAAGCATTTCATAATGGTTGTTTAAACATAGTATTGAAACCAAACGTGTCCCTCCAAATCTTACTTCACTGGCTCCTTGTAGCTGCTTGCATCAACTTCAAGTTCCTTGATACTCTCTTCTCACTTATCAGGGCCCAAGTTCCATTCTGATAACTATTATCTGTGAGTAAACAGCACCTGGTGACACCACCACTTCATTATTATTATTATTATTATTATTATTATTATTATTATTGTTCTGCAATGGTGGGATGATTTGCCTAGCTTTTTTTATTTTTGCTTTGCAGATTCTCTCACAGTCTACATTTAACGCCTGAAGACTTGAGCATTGATGCAGAAACACCCTGAACTCTCCTTCAGAGAATGTGTGAGTATTTGTCTGTCTAGGTCTGTATGTTGTCCTTTGCCATACCTTTCGAGGTTTCTCACAGATTTTTTTTTTTGTGGGAGATCAAGATGATCACATTTGTGTTCTGACTGCTTTGTAACTAGTTTGTGCAGCACTCCTGAGTACTAGCACTTACTCCAATCTTTGTGCTTTACTGCTCGTCCTACAACTATTTTAAACTTGCTTCTGATTACTTGGTGTAAATTTAGTTCTGCAGCACATGTATCATTGTCAACTCCTTTAGCAGTTAAACACTTGGATTTGGCTCTGTCTTACTTGTAAGTCGCTTTGGATAAAAGCGTCTGCTAATAAAAATAAATGTAAAAGTAAATATTGTACTGTTGGTCCAGAACATCCTATGGTTTTTCCACATAGTCTACAATTATAATTTTAAGCATAAAAAAAAAGAGTATGCAAACATTATCAAGAAATAGACAGGCTTGCTGATGACTGGGTTTAAGTAACAAAGGAATTTTGATCTTTTTCAAAAAAAATTCAGTGCAGATGAGTGACCGGTTTTGAAAAGTCTTGAAAATTAAAACGTGGTTGTTAGCATTTGTAAAAATAAATAAATAAATAAATAAAATTGCACAAGGTACATAATATGGAGACTATGTGAACAAGGTGCAGTAATTACATTTGTATCTAATTAATCAAATTTGTCTAGCCCTGAGTGGGGAGAATCCATAAGATGTCACACAGTCAAAGTATGATGCACTGTGACAAATGTGGGTCACTCTGCATGTGGGGCAAATTACTGTAAAGACTTTGCTATTGTATGTGAGCCAGACTGGGAAGCTAAAATAATTGTGTGTGTAGTGTGTGTATGTGGATGCATGTAAAAAATATTTCGCAATGACTTTTCTTGGCTCTTGCCTGCAGGTGTATCCGAGTGAATAATATCCTATTAGTGACTAATCGCTAGTAAAGAGTGATGCCTTCCTTCTCAGAGCATTAGGGAAAGAATAGCTGTATGTGTGTGATTATGTGTGTTTCCTTCTTGCATAATAGGCCATTAATCATAACGAATGGTACAATAGTTCTTCCATCATCAGAGAAGTAGTTATGTTTTACTACCCCGTGCTGAACTTGATTTACTATGATATTGTGATATTGCCAGGATCTGGCCAAATAACTTGGACACAATGTTGGACACAGATGTTCTTTTCCCAGTTATTGTGATTAATGTACTAACTTGTCTTGCATAAACATTTGGTACTTTTCCAAATTGTTTTCTGTATATGGCCCAAGGTTTCACCCAAAGAACTGACACAGTGCGTTTGTTTTCCACTTGGGGGCAGTGGAGTGTTTTCCAGCCCACAATAATCCATTGTCTGTGATGTTGCTTGAAGTGGTGTTGGTAGTGTGTGTTTCTGCTAATCGCACGTGCGTTTTACATGCGGATATTAAGGGAGAAGAATGTGTGTGTAACAGCTCTTATGTGAATTGTTGGTGATAATCATGCTTTTTTGGTGCAATAGAAAACAATGGTTATAGCATGGTTAATAGAGTATGTCTGTCATAGTTTTACTAATACTGTGCTCACTATGTCATTCTTCTAGCAAACACAATTAAAACTAACTAAAATATAAGAGGAATTTTAAGGCTACCTACATTGGGTCTTTATTACACATTCTTAAGTATTGCATAAATCTTTTTGTCACGATATAGCGGCAGAGGTAGGACACAGGCGTGAGCCGTTGAACAACATTTAACATTTATTAACTGAACTACACATATACATGACATGACAAGTAACAAGAAAACGGCATGACATAAAACAATCCAAGACAAACTGGACAGAGAATATGAGGGCTTAAATATATACACTGATTACTCACAAACGACACACAGGTGGAAAGGATCACATCACTAAACAACTAAACAAAAACAATAGCGCAAGGTTGTGCACGTGGTGACCATCACCATGGCGACCGCCACTCTTGGACACACGCACAGGCAGTCCAAGGGAGGGCCCCGGGCCCCGTGGGGCCAACGTCCAAGTCCGGAGGGCTGTATGCCGGATGCAGCTCATCGTCATCCCCCAGGGATGTCCATGGTGGGGACTAGAGGTGGAGCCGTGTCACAACCCCCGAAGCCCGGGGGCGGAGCGGTGATGCCGACAGCGTGGGCCCCTGTCTGCGCTCCCCCCGAGATGGCAAACTCCCGGAATAGCTCCGCCAGCCGGTACACATCCGCATCAGACACCCGGGGGCCGAAGTCCAGGGGTGGAGCAATGACATCCTCACCTTGGACAGGGGGCAGAGGAACGTCACCATCCCCGAAGCCCGGGGGTGGAGCCATGACGTCCTCCCCGGGGGCTGGAGGCAGGACGGCGTCGGACACCTGGGGGCCACCCTCCGCGGTGTCAGGGAACTGGGTTACACCTCCTGTGGCGTCTGGGAACTTGATCATGCCTCCTGCGGCGTTTGGGAACTGGGTTACACCTCCTGCGGCGTCTGGGAGCTGGGTTACGCCTCCAGCGGCGTCTGGGAACTTGGCCATGCCTCCTGAGGCGTTGAGGAACTGGATTACGCCTCCTACGACGTCTGGAAACTTGGCCATGCCTCCTGCGGAATCGGCGAACTGGGTTACGCATCCTGCGGCATCAGGGAACTGGGTTACGCCTCCTGCGGCATCAGGGAGCTTGGTTACGCCTCCTGCGGTGTAAGGAAACTGGGTTATGCCTCCTGCGGCGTCAGGGAGCTGGGTTACGCCTCCTGTGGCATCAGGGAACTGGGTTACGCCTCCTGCGGCGTCTGGGACGGCCTCGGCAGCTGTCACCCAAAAGATTCCAGCGGTCTTCTCTCCTCCCTCCCCGATGGCTCCACTGGGCGCCGCGGATATTGGCGCGGAGCCATGACTGGATGGACGGCTGGCGGCGGCAGCTGACGAGCGATGTTTGGCGATGGCACGGGAGGGGCGAACCGTCGCTGCGCAAGGAGCGGCGTACAAAACTCCAAGCCACACCTCGCCGCTCCTCAGCCTCCTGGTGGAATATGGCCATGAGCTCCTCCTCCCGGACAGCGAGGGGTCACCCCGACGAGATGACCATTAGCATGTGAATGCTGCTGTAGACTAACCAGCACTGATGCTCCGCAATTTCCGGTCGGACAGGTAGGACACAGGCGCGAGCCGTTGAACAACATTAAACATTTATTAACGAACTACACATATACATGACATGACAAGTAAGAAGAAAACGGCATGACATAAAACAATCCAATACAAACTGGACAGGGAACATGAGGGCTTAAATACATACACTGATTACTCACAAATGACACATAGGTGGAAAGGATCACATCATGGGACAAGGGCAACTAAACAAAAACAAAACCGCGTGGTTGCGCATGTGGCGGCCTTTGCCATGGCACACTCGGTCACGCGCACAGCAGTGCACATGGCACTTTTAGGAAGCAATGCTAAAGTATTTATGAAAGGCTTATTTTAAAACTCGTGAGGCGATATAAGAGGTTTCATAGCTATGACTTTACATGAAAGAGAGAAGAAAAAGGAACCCTCAGTTATCATTATGGGAAGACTGTTCGAGATTGTTGCTGTAAATCTTTTATCCTTATTCTGCATTTTATTAATTTGCTTTTACTAAAAGCACATTCATAAGGCTTTGAGACAATCTCTATGAAGTATCTATTCCATTCCTATTAATTTAGCTGACATGGGCTTCTTAAAATAGGTAAAGTCGTAGAAGGTATACAAAGTACTTCATTACTAATTTAGTTTGAGAACATGAAAATCATTAATTTGGCTGACAGATTGGCTCCTTAAATAAGTGAAATTGTATTGGAATGTTGCTTTATAACACTTTTGAATGCAAATGGATCACCACCACTTCAGTTGGTGCTCTTATATGAAGTAAATACAGTAAATACACTTCCCAAAGGGTAAGATGACAAGTGATATCACAAACCTTTATGAATGGACAAACTAATAACTTGCAACAAGATAAGAATGAAAAATTACAGATTCAACAGTCTTGAACATTCAACCCATAATGACAATTGAAGCTTCTTCTCTCTCCTCTCTTTCATGTAAAAACAAAGTCACATACTACATGTCACCTCACGAGCTTCGACACAAGCCTTACATAAATCTTCCTTTATAAAGGCTTCATGCAATGCTTATGGATGTGTTATGAAGGCCCGATGTAGGTACCCTTCAATTAAAGTGTTCCCCAGAAATGTTTGATAAGAGTCATATTTATTGATGTATAAATTATATAATGTATGACGGCTACAATACATTTTACTGTACTACATATTAAATTGAATAAGCCTAAGTGAGCTTTTATAATTCCTTTTTTTAATGCCAAGGTTACATTGAGACAAAATACGTTTTTTTAAGTGAGCAAGCCTCGACCATAGTAATTTGGGGAAAAACAAAAACAAAACAATAGTTTTGTCTTTCATATTAAATATCAACTCAATATCAAACCACGTCTTTCAATTACATAGCAACCTGTGGTAGTGTTATAAGAATAACATAACAGTTGACATAAGTACTACAGTAAAACGATGGTAAATTCATGGTCATAAGTGTAAAAACTATACTTACCATAATGCACCATAGTAAAACTGTGGCAATATCCTAATTAAATATGTAATAAACATAGGTACCCTAAAGCACCACAGTAAAGCTTTGTGTATCAGTAAAACCATAGTAAACTATAGTGAATTTGCATGAGGGAGGAGGTAAGAGTTTGATCTTGTCTAATTATTACTCACGGCATCATCATGGTAATCCCCTACCAGCAGGAAGCCCACATGGACGAGTGTGTGTGTGCAACGACACCACTCAATGAGAGTCTGTGACCTCCAAAAGCCCCACTTGTGTGACAGTGTGTGTGTGTGTGAGCGCTTGAAGTATGAGTGTGTGAGCATGTGTGTTACTCCCTAAGCACAACTCTGTAGTGTTTGATGTGGAAAGCATTGAAATAGAACTTACCAGAAGTCAACATAATGTTATAGAATGGGATTTATAATTAAAATCAGATTTATTATACTTTATATTCTTTTTCTGAATTCTCATACTCTCTGTGTACTTTGCTGCCTTTCCTTGTGGAGTTGTTGTAAAAAAAAAGAAGATGTCATGGGAATGTTAACGCGTACACACACACACACACACACACACACACACACACACACACACTCTCTAATCTATCCACTGACTGTGCCTATCAGTGGTAGGTCCTGTCAGTAGCACTTCCCTCTCCCACATGTTGCTGTATGCACCCAACGTTTCCTCACACCTCCTCATTCCATACCCATTGGCACACAAACACATGGCCCACTGAAGGGAAGGTGAATTATTTTGAATTACTCTGACTTTAGGGAATAATGTGTGTGTTATCGCTGCAGCGGGAATATTGCTCTCTCGCTGTTCCCAGGTCAGTTGGATCATCAGTCGTGCTATGCTGAGTCCTTTCATAAATATTTTATCCTCTTTCTTTCAGTTCACACACACAACAAAAACCAAAAGCCGCTAATAACGATTCACTGACCATTGCAAAAAAATAAAAACTGAGCTCAGGTGTCTATTTAGTCCATTTAGGATTCAAAGATGTTCTGTTGGGCTTTAATCAAACCAGATAATGTATTAACACAACTCACAAATATGCTAATAACATCAAGGACTTTTAACATGCCGTGATTCATTCACTGAATGAGGTCCTTTTTCAGTGACCCTTTGGAGGATATTAGGAGAGAAGCAGAGAGTTCATTTTAAAAACGGGAATAAATATATTAGCGAACCAGAAACAAGCCTAAAGGAACTATCCCAAAAATAAAACAAACTAATTAAGCAAGAAGCTAAAAGTGTACTTTACTAGACCTCACTTCTTCTCAAATGATATCGAGAGCTCCCCTTTGAACACAGATCAGTGAAACAGAAACTCTGCACTGTTGTCACACACACACCGGCCTCCCAGGACTACATGTCTCAGAATCCCCCGTTCACCCCTGCATCACGCGGCGAGCCTGCCGGCTCACTTCCACGTTCGCGATCGCCAAGTTTCTGATTACTCGCACCTGTCCCCAATCACATCAACCTGGATCACACACACCTGGTCACAATCACACTTCCTCTATATCTACCCCTGTCTACAAACACTCAGTGCGCAGTATTGATCCGAAGTCGACATACAAAGCGGTTCCCGGACTGCATGCCCGTGTTTGACCCTGAACTTGAATACCCGACTTCCGACCCTGCCTGCGCCTTTGACATCCCAACTGCACATTGCTCGACCTAAAGCCTGCCCGCTGACTACAAGCCTACCAAATCCTCTGACCCTCTCCGACTCGTGCCTCCCGGCCTGGAGCCCGCACTTGCATCCGCCTTATCAGAAGTCTGACAACTGTGTTAAATTCAGCACACCTTAAGTTATTTTCAAAGCAAATTTATACCCCTATCTGCAAACAGGTCTCCAATTAGGGTAAAAGACATGAGTGGTAGCAATTAGTAAACGCTTTCTAATTGCTGTCAAGAACATTTCAGAGCTCATTGGTTCACTGCTGTAATTGAGCTTTCAGACTGATATTTTATATGTGCACAGAGGAAATGAGAGATAAAGAAGTAATGAGAACGTCTTATACTATAATTTAATCATAGCAAAATGTGAATTTAAACCATTTCCAAGTGTAAGACACCATTTGCAATTCCAATTAAACTTTTCAAGGATCCTCCTTTATATTTGAGTCATATTCTCGGGGTTATGAGTGAGACAGTATGAGACATGCTCTCAATCGATCTCAGTTCGATTATGAGGTGGAGGATAAACAAAGGGTGATGTGATTACTTCAGAGAAGAGAAAACCAACAGGCCCTAGCAATCGATTAAATGCAGAGGGACGAGCATGATGGTGAATCATCACCTCTAAAAAGTGTAAAAAGAGCAAGACCTGTCTCCTGTAGTGTTTAAAACATCCTCAGATAAAACACAGAGGTCACCTCAGCATAATTGGCTCCTTTTCATGCATTATTTTTTATGAGAACAAGATTCATGAGACACTGCCTGCATTAAACACCTGATGAAGGCAAAGGATGTCCAAAATATGTTGACTACATGACCATAATTTTTCCCAGTAACAAAAAGAACATCCTGGTCTTTTTCATTTAGTCAAGTCAAGTCAAGATCAAGTGGGTTTTTATTGTCATTCCTCCATATAACATGTATACATTGGAACGAAATGTAATTCTACAGGACCATGGTGCAACCCATAACAATACAGCAGCACGGTATAAAGGACTACATGAAGTGCAAATACATGAAAGTGAGGACGAGTGCAAATATACACTATACAATAAATACACTGGACAGTAAATATGCAGTAATAATAAATACACAGCACAATAAATAAATGGCACTATAAATACACAGGACAATGCACGCTGACTAGACGGGACAACAGAACAATATTGGATGGGGTGTATAGCCATATTAGCACTAGAAAATAAATACTCATTTGACAGATGCTTTTATCCAAAGCAACTTACAATTAAGCTGAGCAGATGAAGGTTAAGGGCCTTGCTCAAGGGCCCAACATTGTCAGCACTGGGATTTGATCTCACAATCTTCCAATCAATAACCCAGAGCTTTAACTGCTGAGCCACCGCTGCCCAGTCATTTTTCTTGTCATGACTATGATTAATTTAATTGAAATTACTCTAGACTGGGTCAAATGCAAGAAATTTCCAATGTTAGTAGAGAATAATTTCAGATTAAAGGAATAATTGCACCACACAAACTGATCCGTCATTTCCCTAAGTAACACTGTATTGTGTATATATAATCTATAGTATATATTCTCTTCTCGAGTCCCCACAACAAAAGCTCAATCTGACTGCTCACCTCCTCGCCTTTTTCTAACTCTTAACACCTCTGTGGAAAGTGGAATGTGTGGTCTGCACTGGTGAACTCATCATATTTAGTGGAATTAATATTAATATTACGTGTGGAGGGAACACTCATTCTTCCGGCAGATAATATGGTCACTATTCAATTGTTGAACATGCCATTATTGCACATAATTGAGGTTCACTGCAGTGTCACAGTGAATTGAAGCTCTTGGTGGGAAACATTGTATCCCTCATGACAAGGACTTCAAGAATAATCATGAAATATATTCATTTTTTCCTCTTCATAATTTCATCCAACTCCTGCTCATGATAGGTTATTCACCCTCATTGTGGGATTTGGTGTGTGTTTGTTTGTGTTCAAATCATTCGTTGCACTTTTCACTTGCTCCTATTGTCAATTTGACTCATGCATTACCATAACACATCTCTCTGCTATGACATTTGATGGGAATTGCAATTACCCCATCTCTACTTCTCTTGTCACTTTGCAGGAAGATGGAGGCTGACGATAACATTCCTCATTTATCTGGCGCGGCATAATCATGATTAAATCAGGATTTGAGGGGAGCCAGGTGAAAGAGTCTGAGGCTGGTCCTTCTCTTCCATCTCCTCCTCTGTTACTCTCGTTATCGTCACGCTATCTCTCAGTAAAGGGCAGGCCTGGTTGTTGACTTATTCAGATGAGATGAAGCTGAGTGTGCAGTCCAGCTCTGTGTAAAACTCTGTCACCTTTCCTACTGCTGATTTCAATTCCATCAATAAAAGGTTATCAGTGTTGGCACACACTCATCAACATGTCTCCATCACATAATGTTGGCACTTTGGGAACCTTCCACTGAGACCACACCCACTCTGTTTACCCTTAAGGGAGACAGGAGTGAACTGTCACAGCCAATTCTGCACAATGGCCACAAAGTAAG
>JAOUQW010000038.1:23531262-23541866 GCA_028565825.1 Olivaichthys viedmensis | reverse complement strand
GCCCCTTCGCTCTGACCCCAGCTTACCAACATGCTGGGATATGCGAAGAATCAAATTTCACTGTACTGTATATGTGATAATAAAGAAGCTTTATTTCTTCTTTACTAACCGAATCCCTGAATAAGCATAGCCATCTGTTGCTCTTTTATTATATATGCAGTGTTATATTCATTTGAGTTTTGTGTGACATTGTGCTCTTTAAAAAAGACAGCAGTCTCTGAAAAACACATTGCAAGTCATATTGCTGTTTAATGGCTGTCATTAAAATGCATTTTGAGCCTCTGTAGGGAAGAAGCCAAATTAATGCATGCTCCTGTGGTAGACTGTAAAGAAGAACAAACATACAGTATCTGTGTAGATCTGTTTTTGGCAAATTATCTATTGATGGTTTATTTTTATTTTTTTATTTTTATTTTTTACTTTTGTGACTGTCGAGTATGCAGTTATCCATCCAATCAATGTAACATCTATGTGAATTTTTATTTTGCTAGTTTAAAAGTGTTTAGCCTTGAGGAACTGTGAAACACCTCTTCTTACAGTATGTGACAGAGGTCAATGTGGGCAAAGCTTTTGATGTAATATTTTTGCCTCATCTATAAAGCAGGTGGGACTGCCAATAAATCCACACTGGCCAGTGATGAAGATCAGGCCTGTTTTTTGGGCATTTCATCATATTTTTTTAAAAGTATTTCAGAGGTCCCGAGTGGCGCAACTGGATTGCGGAATGCAAATGGCGATTATGCCACTGCCACCCATGGCTAAGAGTCTTATAAAAATAGATTCAGCCCTGTTCTCTTGGTGGAAACGATGGCCTTCCTCTCTCTTCCTCAATCAGAGTGGCACTAACCAATCACAAGCATCTGTTAGCTCACGTATCCAGAATATGGCAGGTAATGCTCTCATCCAAGTGATGTTTTATAATGCACAGTTTAAAAAGATGCCGTGGCTTGTGTAAAGCACCAGCTTTAAAGCATGTCTTGTCCTTGACCTTATCCTCTCAGGTTGGTAGCTGTCGTGTGATAGGGGACATAACTAGGGGATGGATATTAGTTATGACTAAAATTGGGGAGAATTGGGTAAAAAAAATATGAGTACTTTACTACTGTTCCTACTGTTCCTCCCACATCACAATCTACCTGCGGTACAAACAGTACTAGAACAAATCCTGAAGTATGAGGCAGAGCCCTAACTAGCCTTCAGGCAGATCTTTGAGAACTTTCTCAAGGCTAGTGAGGAAACTGATTTGTTTATTGGATGTCGAGGCACACACACACACACACACACACACACACAGTGAAGGTAGCCCAAGTGCAGATGTTCAGCTCGTTATCTCTGGCAGAATGCAGATTTTCCCCGAGGCCATGTTCATCGGGGTCCAGCCAGGTGGAGTTTCTCCAGCTGAGAGTGAAAGACAGAGAAGCTCTGCTTTGCTTTTTCCTCATCTGTATCTCATTCTCTCTGTCTATCTCTATCTCTCTCACTCATATTCCCTATAGCCCAACATTTCCTTCATCTGACGAGGTCCATTTACCCCTCAACCTGTTTTCATCTTTTCTCCTTCCCTCACCTTGTCTCCTCTGTCATAATCACTTCACCTGGATCTCATCATCCATATCTCTAGATTCTCAACCCCTCTCTCCTTTCTCTCTTTGCTCACTCCTCTTCTCTCAGTATGCTGCTCACAGCAAAATCTCTCTTGAGTGGGGTTTCCTAATCTGAGGTGCAGAGTTGAGTGGGATCTAAAAGGATGCTTCTTTTCTCCTGCTGTGCTGTCTCCCTCTCTTAGTGTTTCATCTCACAAAAAGTTTGTAGCCCAGAGGCACAGGAGGTGTGTGTGTGTTTGCACGGTGTGTGTTTGTAAGAGACTCTGACACTCTCACACTACACATTCTCTGTAGTTCGGTCTTCCAGACTATATCAGGATCACATCACACCTCCTTCCTAACAGTCTGGTTCAGCTCAAGGCCAGGCTATAAAGCATCATCCGATCAGCAGAGAGTATAATTGGCTGCCCATCATCTAGAATGTGTATGACCACTAGCTAACTAAGTGCTAAGCAAAAATATCCAGCAAAAATATCTAGCTCTATAACTTTGTTACATGACATCCTTACTGTGAACCACCATGAACTAAACTAGCCAGCACTGCACTAACAATACCTAGCTAACAATACCTTGCTATCTATTTATCTTATATATTATATTATTCTGATATCACATAGCTAGCTAGCTAACATTCGGTTAACTATTTTATTGTACATTTTAAAGCAGTATTTTATGCTAAGCAGCACATAACAGTTCAAAAGTTCAGAATCGGCAAGTATGGAACTAGTGTTTTAAATAACACAAAATCCAGATACAGTACATATATAAAATAATAATTGTAATATGATATTAGCGCTTTGCAGCTTCATTGAGAGCATCAACTTGGTTGAGACATAACAATAGAAGGTAAATTACATGGTTTTGCTACAGAATGGAACACTATGAAAGATGGAAGGATACAGCAACTACACATATTTTTCCAGCCCAGCAGAAATGGAGGATAATAATCCTGCTATCATCATGATGAGGTTATGGTTAGAGTTAGGGCCGGGGCTGATGTTTGTACCTTTTCTCATGAGTTCGTACATCTGAAATCGAATGAAATCCAGCCACATCGCTCCGCTTGATTGAATTTCATCAAATTTTTAATGAGATCAGGTCTGATTGGCAGATCAAATTGAACTCAAGCCCTTTTCCTTGTTGACCCAGTGACACTAGTCAGGATATGCCATAGAGTTATAAACAGTGGTACAAGCACAAGTCACAGTGCCAAGGACAGAGAGGTTATGGACCCAATCTGTTTCAGATGATGTACAGTATATACAGCCCATAATACATGCGTTCAGTCCAGCAAGGAGTTAAGTCGCTACTGTACGACAGCATGTTTATGATATACATTTTGAGAAATGACACACTTTCCTGGAAGACACTGATATCATCCTGTAAAAGGATCCTTTATAGTGGTTCCTAAGCCAGTCCTAGAGGACCACGTCCAATCTACCTAACCATATAACCCTTGTGTAATTCAACACTTAGTGGAAGAGAGAGTGTGAAATTGGAGATTTGGCAAATAAAACATGTTTTGACAGCTGTAGAATCATCAGTGTGTCACCTCTCTCTCTCTCTCTCTCTCTCTGAGAAGCTGGCGACTTTAATGGAAATCATTGCAATAATTACATACTAACATATTTCAGCAATTAAATACTACTGGGATGCAGCTGACTGCTAATAAGGAGGCCCATGAGAGAGTGAGATAGTTAGTGATGTAGAACAGGGGGACTTGAGCTGCACACATGGGATCAAAAATAAACACCATCATGTGTATTTACGATCAGCGTTAAAACGATGAAGCTCTCAAATAATTTACTGCAATGGGACTTATCGAAATGCATTGAGAAAAAAAAAATCAGTATTCACAAAAAATCTTAAGACTAAAAGTAGCTCCTAACTGCCAGATTTAGGAGAAACACTAAAAGAAATGGGCGTGTTGATGCAAATTTTTGAGCCTCTAGTTTTTTCAGTCTGAAGAATAATTCACAAAACATTTTAGCACTAAAAGCAGGTACAAAACCTGTGAAAACTTAGGGGTAGTCCAGAGAATCCTATGTCGCTAAGACAGAATAACGAGCAATCTTAAACAACTGCTGCCGGCGATTAACGGTGCAGTTGAAATATGTAACGATGACGAGCTTTTAAAATCATATCATCTCGATGGCCAGCCTCAGCAGCTGGTCCTAGGAATGAATATCTGAAAAAAAGAAAATGGATAATGTTTCACTGTAGGGGGATTATTATTTTTTTTGTCATGTATGAAATCGGTGACCCTTTAATTTTCATCTTTCTTATTGGAATATGACATTGTGAATTGGGATTTCATTAATGAGTTTACCGCAGCCCTCTACTGCATCAGCCAATCAATGCTGATATTCATTAATGAAACACTCCATCATCCATAGCAATGGGCTTAAAGAATTCCTGAGTAAAAGTCCCTCTTAGCTGTTTCCTGAATAGATTTTAAGAAGAAACTCTTATCTAGGGACTTTTAGTGCCACTTAAGAGAACTCTTAGTGGTAAGATAAGATTCTTTGTAAATACAGCTGAAAATATTTGTTAACAAGACTTGACAAGGCCATCCATCAAGTATTTTTTTTCAGTTTTGTTATACCAGTGCTTTGGGTAGGCTGCCTGATGAGATTCAGTAATTTACACAGCAAACAGAGAAAAAACAACCCTGAGCTGAATATAGCAATTTTTCAAATATGCATCACTGCTCCTATATAAAAATTGATTTTATATTACTGTGGACACAAATTTCCAAACTTTTAAATAGATAGTGCATATTTTTAGAATTTGTCTCTCCTCGAATAAATCCCAGCAGATAACAGGCTACGTTAAATAATCTAGTTCATATGACAGTAGAGCCATTAGATCCACAGAGAAAATAAATCAAGGCCATAAGCAGGCCAAAACCCGCAGCTTGCAGTGATTGTGAAGCAGCTCCTTGGGCCTCTCTAATCCTAATCCTTTTCTGTTCTAATTTAACAGGACTTTTATCCTCCATTGTGTTTGTAAAAATGAACTAATTAGACAGCATGTGAACAACCAGCAGGACAACAGTGTGACAGTGCCATCATCTCACAATTATGAAAGAGGATGGATCACTGGCTTTGTCTGCAGTCATTTATTAATTCAAATAACATGATTTTTTTTATTTTCTAAACATAGAAATAAATGCTTCTAAAACTGTCAGGATGGCTAATCCTTTATTAATTTTTTTATTAAACTTTCACTTAAACCCCAAGTTTCCATGTGAAGCTGAGGTCTAAATCTGAGACTTAGGTGGTGTTCTACTCCAAGTCAAGTTTCACATCTTAAATAATTTCTGCCTGTGAATCTGGCTGATAAGGAAGATTCAAGCTCCCGATGCTGTCCTTCAGCGAGCTGTTGTCGGCCCCTGCTTTGTTGAACATTTCTCTGGCAGGCTGATGTATTATTCATCCAGACAGGTTAGCAGCAGGATTAGCGCTGCCAGTGCCAGTTTTCTCTCCGTCCACAGCAATGCGCCCGAGGCTTAATGATGCTGAAAAGCCACAAAGTCCTAATGGGAGGAGAGCAGCTGCACAGCAGCCTCAGGCCCAGAAAAAAACTCCACTTTGTTGGCTCTTTGTTTTATTTTAATCACCAATCAGGGGGCTGAGGAGATCAAACTGATGTGCTGCGCCTCTCTCCCATCTCAGAACAACATTTCTCTCCTGACAGCATCAGCAGCACTGAGACAGCTGCTTTCACTGAATTACTTTCACAGAAGGACTATGACATTCAGTCCTCCTATACACTGCATCAACAGGATTCTTCTGGACAAACATGCTTTGAGTTAATCATACGAATAAATAAATATTGTATTCCTATGAAGCTAATAAATGTTGCCATGGGCGTGTCTCCTCAATAATCAATCACCAAGTCTGTGAACTGCAGATTTGCCACCTGGAGGATGGAAATCTTCATGTTATACCTGGTGTAATGTGGCATAACTAATGTAGCCTGGTGCCAGATGGCATTTATCTGGGCAGGGTGGCATCACTGCATTGGGGGCTGTTGTATTTAACAGCTGACAGGCCTTGCGACAGCTCACATCAATCATAAGTGATGGTCCAAATTTGATGTTTCCCTTGAGTCAGGCTTTAACTGAAATATCAGCATATTCCAGTGGAGACTTATGGGAGGACTGTAGAGCAACTTGCCAGAAGGGCCTCTAATGGAGCTACAATTACAGCTAATTGAAAATTTTCTAACACATATGTAATGTAGCCTATTCCAACAAAAAGGCTGACATAAGAGAAAACTATGATGCATAAGTCAGAACGTTTTGGCTCAGATCATTAGGAGAGAGACAGATTGCCATTTGGGAGCCAAGAGTTGCCTTCATTATTTAGAGGTGGATTAAGAAACCAGATGGTTCCTTTGTTACACTTTGGAAATTAGATGTTGCAAACATTCCTCGCAAGCAACTCAGTCTCTCCAGACCCATTAAAACACATACAATAATTTATCTCACATTTATCCTTTCCACACCTAACAAAAATCTGCCCATGGCAAAGCTGATAAAAATTTACTGCTCTGAAACGTGAGGCGTAATGTCACTGGTTTTGCTAGAGAATGGTTATTGAATGAAACATGGAATAAAATAGCAACTACACATATTTTTCCTGCTGCTGAGATCTCCCCCCAAACTCAGCCCAGCAGAAATGGAGGATAATAATCCTGCTATCTTCATGATACAAAGGGATGCAATGAAGCAGATATAATAGAGTCCAAATACAGATTATTTGTGCTGAAATGGAGGATACTGGAAGTGAATGAAAAGAATGGAGCTGATTTGCAGCTTAAAACATGATAAAGTATGGCTTCAAAATGCCTATCAGAGTATGTATTTCATTTTTACTGTTAAATGGGGTTTTGTAGAAAAATCTGTAATATGTTGCATTTCTGATGGTTTAATCATTTTTGCCGAACCTTGGTTGGCTATTTTTTAAAACCCAGCCCTAAGAGCAATTGTAGCTCTGCAGGTAAGGTTCCATGCTAGTGACTGGGAGGTTGTGAGTTCAAATCCTCAGGCTGCCAGATAAACCACTATTTGGCCTTTGAGCAACCCTCAACTCCGTGTTTGTACTGTATTCCGCCTGCCTTGCAAGTCACTGTAGATAACAATATCTACCAAATGGGTAAATGTAACATGATATAAAAGTCAAGCAATAAGCCACAAGCTATTTCTATACGCAATCATGTGCAAGCTGATACACGACACTAACCAGAACAACAAGATCGTTCTCCTTGTTCAAAGAGAAACTTAATTTAATTAGGACTCCTCAGTCAGAACAAACAGCAGTGTTTCGTACGTAGCACATTTAATCTGATTACTGGATTCCTTTTAAAACATTGAGCAGAATCGGTCTCTCCGTTACAGCAGGCAGCTCGGTAGTGTGCAGAAGAGCTTTGCATTTCTGAGTTACACACTGTACACACACTCAGCAGTAGTGAGAGTGAGAAGAAGAGACAGCATGAGGAAAAAAATAAATATGAATGAGGGATTGTTTTCTCTCTCTGGTCTTCCTGCTGTGTGTAAATAATGCCTGCCAATTGAAACAGACAGACAGGCGCATATTAATGTTGTTACACACAACATATGCAGTTCACACTCTTTCTGCTCGCAACTCTGCATATGTAATATATATGATGCCTTGCAAGTTTTTCAGGTTATAATAAACCCTCTTTCTTCTTCTTAGTGTCATGTGTGTCATGAAATTCTGAATTTTAATATCCTACACATAATGTCCTTTACTAGCGCCCCAAACTTAACCCAACATGCCCTCAATGACTTGCTATATCACCTAGATTTTATCATTTTACATGACGGAAAAACTTCTTGCTTATGACAACACAACATAAAATCAATTAGAAAATCTTGGTAATGTTTGATTAACACTACCTGATTTTCAAAAAACAGTGAATCTGTGAAAAATTCACATTTGGTATGAGGTCAACAAGAGACAACACTCTTTTAGATAAATGTCAACAAACAGTGACAATAAATCATACAACAGATACCAGATAATAATCACAAACAGTAACCTAGATAACCTGCATTGTAATACAATCAAGCTTTCATATGAACAATTTTCATATAGTGGATGTCTTCATTTAATGACCATGTTAACCAAAAGTAGAGGAGCTAGGGTCTTTCTTTGCTATAAATAGTATTATTTTTACAATAAAAATGTTTATACTGCAGAAATTACCTGAACTAACTCTGAAATATCAAAATGAACTCCACCTTGCAAATAAACCCTCTGAAGTCTTTATTCATTAACGTGAACATCAACCCTGATACACAGGCTTTTGCAGTTACATTTTACACTTACATTACTAAATACTGCATGTGTGTGCACAGATTTCGCACAATTTCAAACTCCAATTGCACCATAGGAGGATTTTTTTCCCCCCCATGCTAAATGAACCATAATTGTGTTCCCTTGCATTAATGCTATCCTTAAGTAGTGCATAAATATGTCAATTATCAATGAGTGTCAGTATTTCACTGGTTGCATAGTTAACTGCATTTTTAAGTTACTTTCCTAAACTTCTTTTGTGCTTTGAGGTATTATCACCAAAGTGCTGAACTCCCTAAGTTGCATGTTGTCCCAGCACCACACACAGGACTCAAACTGGGTCTGACAGATTCAGGGCTCCTTCATGCCCGCTGTTTCTCATCAGTGTCATCCTTCAGCTGCCAGTGTCTCGTGTAATTCGGTTGCCCCTGAGCCGCGCTGCAAATCTGAGAGCTGCTGCAGTAATGTAAAATATGTAAAGCCCAGGGACTCGTTGACACGCCAGCCCTCCTTATCACGCACAAACCCAGCATGCGAAAAAACATGAGATTGATTCATTTACAGGAAAATGAATGCCATTTTCTGCATTTACCCTTGCTTTTGCAAATTAAGTAGACTGTGATCCTGAAATGGATCACAGGAAATGATCTGCTTGCCATTTCAGGAAACAGCTCTGAGTGCTGTGTTAAAACCAGCAGCTATTTCTCATCATGCAGATTCAGTCACACGTGGGAACTTAGGGAAACATTACAGTGTACACAGTGTACCACATAGTCATGGAGAGACAAACTTGGATTTGTGTGTCCTGTTGAGTTCTCACAGCAATCTGACCTGCACCTCTCAGGGTCGTTTATGGCTGCCCTTTACACTGATGAATGCTGCGGCTGAGGTTATATGGCTGCCCTGCTGTCTCTTTAAGTAAAGCTTCAGCGAGTTCAGAATGCAGCAGCCCACGTCCTTACCAGGAAAAAAAAAGAGCACATTACCCCAGTTCTATTCAAGCTCAACTGGCTGGCTATTAAGTTCCGCATTGACTACAAAGTCCTGCTTATGACATTTAAAGCTCTAAATGGTTTTAACTCTGCCGTATCTTGCTAATCTACTGAAGCAGTACAGCCCATCCTGAGCACTTCACTCAGCTAAGGCAGATCTACTGTTAATCCCAAGCATCACTCACAGCTCAGCCGGTGGAAGATGTTTTTCTTATATTGCCCCTAAACTTATATCGCCTAGTGTTCCAGAGAACGTTAGGAACGCTCTATATCTCAATGGGTGTTTTAAAATCCATACTTGTTGAACTGGGCCTATTCCTAGTTATTTTTTATTTTTTTAATCTTGTTAAATAGACTTTTCATGATTTGTAGTAATTCTCATAGATTTTTATAGTCAATTAACTAGTTATTGTACATTGGTTCTTTAATGTGCTTCATCATAAATACTTTGTTTTGACATTTTAACTCAAAGATTTCGAACTCAAAATGAAAAGTAATATATAAATAAAGATTATTATTATTATTAAATAATAATAATTATTATTATCCTAATATCCACACTCTACATGATTAATTGATAAGCGCTTCCACAGGACCAGGTCCATCAATCTGCACTCGGTGAGACTGAAATTAATAGATCAGCTCTGATTCCAGGAGCTAAAATGCTGATGGAGGGTGGGGAAAAGGTGTATTATTTTTGAATATCATGTGCATCTCAAGTATGAAGACATAACAAGAGAGAGAGATAGTATTGGGATAGTTTAACTATTGAGGCAAAGCAGCATTCAAATCCTCCATTCTGGCCCAAATTCAACCAGTTGGCTTCCGGATCTAATCAAAAGGGACAGATGGCTTTGGGTTCTGAGATGTCATAAAATAAGTAAAGCAGTTCCAGACTGTGTTGTGATAGCAATCCAACTGTGTGGAGCACTGTATAAATGCAAGAAGCAATACGGAGCAAATAAAGAAAGTTCTCCATGCTCACATGTTTTATAAGTTGAATTTTCTCTTATATTTCAGAATACACTATGGGGAGATTTTGAGTGGGAAAACTTCAGAACTTACTCATTAATGAGACCGCAGTTCATTTGCGCTTTGATTGGCATCTCTTACCGAGAAAACACATTGTCACCTATCTGCTAAAAAACTTGACTCTTTTGAAATGAAGTGTTTCTTGAATGCTAATACCCAGCACACGTGGCATAGGAAATCAGCCCACACCTATAGCAGCTCTCCAGCTTGTACCTTCTCTGCATGTGTAAGTATGTAACTCTCTCCTCACTCTCTGCCTCTGCAGCCAGAGAACAACCAAGCTACTGAGGTACATGAAGGAGATACATACACACACACACACACAGCTGCATACTGTTTGCATCTATTACACCAGCACACATCCACATACACTTCTCATGCAGTGTGTCACCTGCCAAGGGTTTGGAGGTGAAGAATTCCCTCATTTTCACAGTAGGATTAAAGGCTCATTTAGCCTATGAAATCCTTTCCACCAAGCTGAAGTTGTGATGAGTCCTTTTCCTATGTAAATGGTTTAACCCTTGTGTTGTCTTAAGGGTTAAAAATGACCATCCACTATGTTTAACAGCAGAGAAAACCCCTAAATGATATTTTTTCAACTTGAAATTTGGTGACTCTTCCTAGAGTGACCCTAACATTAGAAAAAGTGA
>JAOUQW010000038.1:23446115-23465645 GCA_028565825.1 Olivaichthys viedmensis | reverse complement strand
AAAGGCTACGGTAACTCAGATAACCACTCTGTACAATTGTGGTGAGCAGAAAAGCATCTCAGAATGCACAATGTGTCAAACCTTGAGGCGGATGGGCTACAAAGGGAGGCCCTACCCAGTGTTAGTATATTAGCACCTAATAAAGTGCTCAGTGAGTATATATATATATATATCCATATACAGTATCCAGTAGTGAACAATTGTATTTTATTTTAATATATATAAATACATAAAATACAATTGTTCAGTACTGGATACTGACCTGCAATGTCACTCTACCTCTCACCTCTCACACCACTGTACTCCAATGCACTTTATCTGAGCCAAGGATTCCCAATGCCAACTTAGACCAGACTATGCGCATCGACACTGAAGGACCTGCACACATGTTACTCCTCATACCATGAACATTCAGTTCAATTATACAACCTCTACCTCTACTTATTATTTTCTTACTTATTCTTGTATATGTAATGTAGCTTTGGCAGGGAACTGAATCTCATTGTACTTGTACAATAAAGATTATCTTATCTCATTTACTAACAAAAGGCTCCAAACCAGAAACCAGATGCAGTGAATCACACGCTGAACAGCAGGTAAAACAAGGAGACCAGAGACCATGTAATAAACCACAAAGCTCATTTCTGTGATGAATGACATCCTGAGGAGAAAACAACACTAAAGTGAGGACATGAATTTTCCAACAAGAAGAGTTGCAGTGACTCAAAAAGTGCAACCAATTCTGCATCCAGCGATCAGGCGACTAATTGAATCCTTATAAACGGCCTCTTTAGAATTATGAGCAGCAGCCTGAGCTCCACAGGAATCATTTATGTCCATTAACAATGAATAAGTTCTCCCCTGCTAAACAAAATCCAATTAAAATCTGTTTACCAGCTCTATCTACAGCCATACGATCAGCTGTTGCTCAATTAGTGTTAATTACAGTGTCTACTATATTTAGTGCTTATGAGGACGAGGATCCTATAAGGACATGATCATAATATTACATTCCTGCTCATCCTATGTCCCTTTTTAATTGTATAACAGAAATTAAGCTTTTATATGTAAAGTTTAGTCCAACATTATCAAAGCTGGCCTCAGTGCTATGGCACATTAATCCGCATTCTAGACAAAAATTCTGTTTCAAAACAGATTTTCTAAGGACAGTGTAATTCAATCCAAGGCAAAGTGGGAGCAAAAGAACTGAACATTTGAGAGAATTAAAAGGACAGAAGACAAAAGTCACAACAGACCACCAATAAACTCCAAACCTTGAGCTCGAGACACTGTCTGACACAAACTAACAAGTGTCCTTCCCAGACAAATTTCTTATAGTATATGTTTACTGAGCAAAGTCCTACTGATTGAATCTTTTTTGTAGTGTAACACTGTCTGATTCTGAAAGATCCTCCAGCTGTAGTGTGGTACTGGTCAACTGCTGAGAAAAGAAAGTGACCTACATTTCCTTTGAGTTCAAGAGAAACAAAATGCAGCCCTGTTTCCAGCAGCTCAATATTGAATCATTTCATTTCTCTACTTGATTCCTACCCCTCTAAAAAAAAAAACGAGCCAGTCCTTCTGATCAATAACATTAGTGGAGTTAGATTTGGGACCAAAACACACAAATGGTGCTTTTTCCACTGGACAGTGTAGTTACTAATCCAAATCCATTTCCCATTACAAAATAATACCCATTGAAGTAGGAGTTTTCTGGAGGTTGTGGGATGATGACATCATGCGTCGCATGTGATGCTAGTGTTAACAGTAAACACTAACACTAACTCTAGATCCTTAATGTTACGGTAATCTTGTTTCAGTTTAGAAAATGCTGAGAAATAACTGATTAAAGGTGGAAAGAGGCGTAGAAAAACTGTTCAAAAAACTGATATGAACGCAAAATAAAAGTGTAAAAGTGAGTGTGTGTTCTTCTAAAAAGTTACATGTAAAGAAAACCTTTTCACAGACTTTTTAAATCCGAGGTGCAAATGTGCAACAAATATCTCAAATGAAACTAACTTTTTTATTAAGTCATTATCAAACCTTCTTATTATTTTGAGATGCCTAGACATCATTTAAAAAAAACTTTATTTTGTCTTCAAAGAAATGTAGCAGGAGACATGGAAGAAAAGCAACCACCAAGTGAAGAGTTGGTAAATCAATCAGTGTTCATAACAGCCTGGGCAGGAAGAGAGATAAGCATGAATGAGCTGAACATCCATGAATGGGGCCCAAGGGCTTCATCTTTGTCGGGTCTGAAGAACAACAGTGCCATCTATTGACTGAAACATTACACATAAGACCAAGATCTGAAGGCTAATACTGCCATCTACAGTCCATATCATAAACTCTAATCACCCACAGAATGTACAAATAGGAAGCATTAATCTTCTTAGGCCACAAGACATTTAGGGGTGGAGTAGCTTCCCTCAAACTCTGTATAAAAGTTCAATCTTTATTCAAACCTTTTTTAAATTCAATAAAACTGCCAAACAGCAAAATAGTCTCCTGTATCTGCAATGTTTGCCTATAAGGGCAAGTGTTCTGTTCTAAATACAAAATCAGGCCATACATTTATTGGACCTTTTTTTTTTTTACCCAAACCTTTCACTACAGAGAAGATCAGGGTTTTAGAGCAAAGACTGATGAACGGCTGTCATCTAACTATAACACATACTATGATTCTTCAAATTACCCGTTAAAGACTTAATAATATATTTATTTATATAGCACTTTTCATTTTGGGTTCATAAATCTCAAAGTGCTTTACATAAAAAAGATTAGAAAGTCAAAACAATGTTGTTGTTTTTTTTATGTGCTGATCATAAATACCAATGTACAATCACTAATGAATTGACTATAAATATAGTATTAGCGCTATGAATCAGGAAAAGTCTATTTAACAAGATTACAAACCCAATGGCTATGAATAAGCTAAATTAAACAAGTATGTTTTTAATCTGAATTTAAAAACACCTATAGAGCTATAGAGCGTTCCTAACAGAAGCCTATAGGGTGAAAAACCTTGTCTGTGACTAGAGTATAAAACAGGGAAATAAATGACTTACCTGTATCCGTTGACGTTTTAATATTATTTGTGTAAAGAGTTTAAGTGGAGAGCTAGCGCAATTAGTGCGTTAAATGGTGTCGCATGCCAACTCAAATTGGTAAGACTCACTAGATAACTTAAAATTTCTACATAAATGCATAAAATAAGCGTAAAATAATTAATGTATGATGAGTAATCCGATAAAAACGAGACGTAATTACAGAAAAACTTGTTTGAATTAGCAGAAACACCAAACACAGCTTACCACACCATGCCAACTTGTGACTCACGTAACAGAAAGTATAATGACTTGACTTTATACCATACCATTCTGATGAAAAAGATAACAGGCCTTCCTTAACTTCACCTTCCTAAACTTAACTTCCTTGATGTTCTTTCTAAACTCAACAAAATATAATTCAGGCTTTCCCAAATTGCTACAACCTCAGTATGATCTGAAACAGGTAGATACATAATCAAATTGATGTGAATAAATGGACTTCCTTAGTCATGCACTGTCACCATTTATTTATTATTGGTTGCTAATTATTTGTCTTTCATGAGTTGCACTCACCCTTAAGTCCAATTGTATTCAATTCCATTCAAATTCAATTCAATTTTATTTGTATAGCACTTTTTACAAGAGACAAATTGTCACAAAGCAGCTTTACAGAAATTCGGGTCTAGATCTAGATCCATAATGAGCAAGCCGGTGGCAAGGAAAAACTCCCTGAGACGGAATAAGGAAGAAACCTTGCCTATCCTCTTATGGGCAACACCAGAAACTGGGATTTTGACTATGTTTGCATCAGAAGAATCATTAACCCGATGATGCAATAGCCATCAGTGACTGGAAGTTCGTAGCTGTCATGAAAAAGGGGAGAACTAGCTAGTGGATGGGGATTGGCAATGTCTAAATTAGGGGGGAAATGGGTTAAAGTAGATAAATAAATAATTAAATAACAAAAAGGAAGTATCATTAACATAATCAGACACGTGTATAGAATAAAATGGACAGATGGAAAAGAAACATCACGTCCAACCTGATTCTGTCACTATTTGCCCTTCATACTCTGTGCACCGTCTGTCCCATTACGTTTTGCTCTCCTTATGTGGTCATTGTTTACTGTGCTTGTCAACCCATTGCCATAGTATTTAATTGTTCACACCTGTTCCTCATTACCTGTTAAAAAAGGACATTGATTGTGATTGTGACAGTTTGGTCACCGGAGGTTCTGTTACAATGGTTGGTATAAATATAAAATACTGATATTGTTTGCTAATTGATGTCACCAAGGTGCACCCTGAGGCTGCTGCACAATCTCCTGAATCGTGGTATATACCATGTCATATGGTGACCCATAATAGGAAACAGAGAATAGTTTTTAACTGTTTGTTTCAATACCAAGGAAGTAACTTAAATGAATGTCTGTTGGCTGGACCTACACTGGGTGCTACTCTTCTAGGGTTGCTGTTGAGATTTCAGGAACATACAGTAGCCCTTGCTAGTGACATAAAGAGTATGTTTCATCAGGTCCGAATGTTACCAGAGGACAGACCCCTTCTTGGATTCCTTTGGCGGGACATGGATCGTAAAGCTACAGTCAGAATTTACCAATGGTAAATTGGTAATTGATGTGGTCAGGAGTTTGCAAGTTGTGTATCACAGTATGTAAATATATTTTGTTATTGTATTTCCCAAAACTACACACGTACAAATAAAGGAAAGACATTTCAGTTCTGGGAGAATCCCTGGCATTCTGGAGTCTTCAATCATTCTCGTTGATTGACCTACAGTGTTCACGTTTTTACCGAACCCTTTCTCACATTACCCCTCATTAGTCTGTGTATTTATATCCCCTTGGTTTGGCAAAGTATTTTGTGTAACTACTGTAATTCTGAGCCATATACTGGCCCTTGGTTTGAGGTCCTGATTATCAGGGTTTTTGGTTTTCACCTTTGCTTGGTATTTTGTGTTTGAGTAAGCCTTACCTCTCCATGTTTTTGGTCTGCCTGCCAAATATATACATCTACTATGTCTATATGTATATTCTACTAACTGCAATTTCTTCAGATAATTTCTTCTTGCAGTCCCTAGTTTAAAACAAGACTGTCAAAATGTAATAAGACTATACAAAGTGTCACAGCAGGACTGATCTAACAGCCTGAGATTTCTAGAGTAATGGATTTAAAATCAAAAATCAAAATGCAACGCAGCCGGAGTCGTACACCAACAGTACAATATTTCACCTGAAATAGGTTTAAAATCCACTGTATTATGGCCCTGTTTTAGATTTTTCCAGATAAAATCAGGGTCAAATATGAGGTGAATCACTCTTTTAAAAAGCAATATGCACCTGTAATCATTATTAATTTGAACACTGACACCATTCTGCTATTAAAGAGCAACACTTGAATTCCTGAAGCAATTAGAGGCTTTGATTTGTGAAAGAGGATACAGTTAAAGAACAGAAAGAATAATCGGGTCAGCTCTGTTAGCTCTGTCTAATCTCTCATACTTGGATGGAGTAAAAAAAGGTATATGAATTGAAAAGGAATTTTATTCAAGTTGTTAATAAAGATATTAAGTGTCACTTTAAAAGATCAGTATGTTCATGTATATTTTACAGAATCACATAGAAACAGAACATGCTCATGAATCATAACACATTACTGGGCACCAGTTTGTTGTTTTTTCCTCAGAGCCAAAGGTCTTTAAACTTTATGTTCAAAATCCAAAACCATACTGATTCATCCATTTACTACACACTACTAAGGTGTAAACTTCTCCCCTGTTGGAATGCACATAAAACACAGTTTTCCTCTTATTCTATTTCTGTTATGTATTAGCTACCTATCATTTTTAGAACATCCACATTCTGAAATGGTTTCTTCATCACACAGCCACAGACGAAACATTCATGTCCTACTGATGGAGACATAACTCAAGGACCAGAATGTACACTTCGGAATTCTTTCTGAACACTTTAACCTACAATCTGGCTGGCCCCCTTGTTTTTCCATCACAGTGAAGTTTTCTTTCCTCTTATCTAAATGAAAGTCTGCTAATTGTGTCGGTTTGATGGAGACAAACTTCATAACATCAGAACAGCAGCTTGGGGTCCATGTCCCCTGCCGGTGTAGAATCATAGAGAAAGGACAAATATTAACACAGTAAGAGGCGGTAACTGCAGCTCACAAGACCATGCCACAATTTTTATCTTTCTAATGTGATTACTGGTAGTTTCGCCACAATGGAACACAATGCGCAGGATAAAAAGATTTCCAGTTTATTATACACATGCGTATCCACCTTATTTTTAAATGCAGAAGCGAGTGATGAGTCGTACTTCCCTTTTTTGTGTAAGACTTCCGTTTGATTCTTTAGCTGCTTGGGCTACTTCACTTTGCCTGTTTTGCTAGTGTTAGCAGCCGTTAGTTAACAGTTATCACAATCCCTAATTGTGAAATGACCCCATTTCTAGTTGTAGTTGTCTAGTTGTAGTATTTTAATTTTATTAAAGTAGTAGTGTCCAGTGTCGTTAACTGCTGAGATAAAAACAAGACAATCAGCTAAAATAACCGGAAGTGGCTGAATGGAAGTCTTGCGCAAAATGAGTTTAACAGACCAAGTCCATCAGTATGCTAAAAATAAGGTAATAACCAAACTGAGTAAACAGTCAAACAAAGTGTGTGCCTAGCACAATTAATTTGATCTATGGTGCGTATTACCGTCCTTGATGCCGAAACACTGGCACCACTCCCTGAAGGAGAGCAGCTTGTCCTTGTCTGCGTCACATTCGTGGAAAAAGACTGAAGTGCAGTGCTCCATTGGAACCAGAGGGGCACGTAGAGGAGCGAGCTCAGAGTGAGACAGGAACCTGGAAAAACAGGAACTGTTACATGAGCGGTACCTGGAACATGGGAGCTGTTGGGCCCTGTCCTAAATGTCACACTTGTGGTCTTGCGGTCTCATTTGCACATGCCTGAGAGGTCTGCAAGGCTGTAAGGTGTCCTATTTGTTATTTTGGGGTGCTCATGAGCACCCCCCATGAGCCTTTAGCGAAGCCCGCATTGATGTGCACTCAACAGTGGCCTTTTACCTAAAACCCCTTGTGAAATTGGCAAGGACCAATCATAGCAGCTTGGATTGTTGACAGCAGAGAGCAACATGGCAGATAACAAGTCATTAAGCAGCATTAGTGTTATTATTAATGTAGGACAAAAACCATGAAACATAGCTGATTTTGCCATGGTACACCATTCGTATTTGTGGTGTGATCTTGTACATTTATTGTTTTGGTAAAGGGATTGATGAAATGACTCTGGACTTTGTCTCGGAATAAAAAATTACAAATATTATGGAATAATGGGACGTGTTTGTGCCAACACTGTGTCTATATGCTCGGTTTTTACACCTATACACCCTCGAAGACTCAGGGTCTTGTGTACCATAGAACTTCAGGGCTTAGGGTGCCATTGTGGGACAGGGCTTTAGACGAGCGCTGCCTGGAACATAGGAACCTTTAGGCAATTGTGACCTGAAACACTGGAACAGTTAAACAGGCGCTATGCTATTCCATCACAAAGAGCCACAAAGTTGTACCATTCAGCAATTTCCCCATTGAAACACATCAGCTGATCAGTTCCTAAAGCCTTTCCTAATAAACATTGCAGCGTCATGGTTCCCTTACAACTGAAATTCAATAATGGGCCATTAAACCATAAAACAACAAAAACCTGTTGAGTATTAATTAATTTGGCTCCACAAAGCACACCACACCTGTCTGATGGATGTTGGTCCATTTGTGCAAACTGCCAGTGCACTGGGTAGATGTACATGTTGTAGTTCTTCTGAAAATCCTGAGCCAAGAGCTCAACGGGGTGATCGCCTGCGTGGAGACGCCTCTCATTTTCATACATCTTCTGAACCTGACCAGTCCAGAGCACACACAGCAAATGACTCAAATTCTTCATGATTCAAAAACCTCATCATTATAACACTGGATTTAATTGAACATTCACATTTTAAGTGTATTATACAAAAGTGTGCAATTGCTCAAAACAAATGTAATAAGGTCTAGACTTGATCTGGGTTCTCTGCGGATACACACTCTGGATCTCTGCTTGGCAGTTAGGAAGTCTTGTTTGTAGAGCTGCAGCAGTACGTTCTTCAACCAGTCCCTCATGCGCAGTGGAAACTGTACCAGCTCTGTCTTCAGACATGGTGGAATAACTGGCGTGCCCACACACACAGAAACAAACCAGGTAGCATAGTGCTTTTCATTAAAAGTACAGGTTAATTTCTCAGGTATCTACATAACCTAAACCCCCCTAAAACCATTCTTGAGAGTCATGACTCTCCTGTGACATAAACTTTTATGTCATCTCTATTTGATCAATAAAGTAACTAGTGCTGTAAATTTAGCATCACAGGCTTCCATAGGTCCACAGCAGGAAGAGAGATGACCTACATTTGCAGGAGCCGGTGTAGTCCAGATGCAATCTGTGACCTTTCTTGCTGCCCTCAAGGCTGCACTTGGTGGCAAAGAGCTGGCAGGATGAGTTGTATGTCTGGTTATCTGTTCCACACACCTACGAACAGAGATCAGCAGCTTGGGAACAGGAGGTCATTTAAAACAAGGTTAGACATGCTAGACACCCTTGAGTTCAATGTGTTTGGCTGAATTCAAAAGGACCCACTGTATAACTACTAAGGGTCATTTGTTTTGTTTTTTAAACAAATGTTCTGGTTTTGTCTCCCAGACTAATTAGACTTTATCAAAGTTAGTGGAATAGTCAGGTTCCCAACAGGATTTTTTTTTTTCTTTTACAAAATAGCCCCAGGCCTTAAACTACTATTAGACCACATTATTAACAGTATTAATGTTGTATACTGCAGTACTCACATGGTCAAACTCATTGAGACTAGGAGGGCAGTCTGCAGGTTCCTGACACACACAGCTGGGCTTCTTCTCATCGTTTAACTTGCACGTCTTCCCTCGCTTACAGTGGAAATTATCACACGGGTCTGAATACAACATAAAAAAAGGTGAAATATTTACATTAAAATTTTATATAGTATATATATATACTACTGCACTTAAATTGACCAATCTACAATCAATAATAAATTAAGTATAACTATAAGAATTACAATAACTCATGAAAAGCATGGTTAACATGATTAAAGACCCAAGAACTACAAATAGGCCAAGTTAAACAAGTACGCTTTTAATCTAGATTACACCTATAGAGCTAGTGTAGTGTTTATTATGTTGTGTTTATTATGTTTATATATTGTATGTCCATTGGGCTGGATATAAAGGGAAATTAATAGGGGGCCTAAAACCGAACCTTATTGCACTGTTTTAGGCTCTGAAAAATCTCTATTTATGCTAACAAACCAGGAACAGTCTGTAAAGTCAAATCTATGTCAGGCAAGAACTTGTCTGTCTAACCCAACTGTATTTTCAAGCCTGTCCATTTAAAACATTATGGTCAATAGTGTCAAATGCTGCATTTCACACAAGTCCAACAATACCAAAACGGAAACATATCCACAATTTCTACTTAAAAATGAACAGAGCTGCTGGGCAACAACTGAAGAGATCCAAAGAGTATTATTATTTTCTGTGCATTTTTATCTTACATTCATGTTTTGAGGAACATGCAGGATTGTTATATTGACATACTTCCAGGTCTGACGTACTTAAAAGAGTTTAACTGTAACAGAAAACTCATGTCATCTCTAATGAGCTTTATTATAAAAGGGAGCATTTTCCAGTCTGTACAGAGTGTGCCTACATTCTTTAGGCTCTGCCAGTTTGGCCAGAGCACAAACCCAACCAGCTCGCTCATTGACTCCTTAAGCCCAGTGGCTGAGATGGCTGACAGTTTGTTTGGGTAGCCCTTGGCTGTGGTGTGACAGTGTGTATTAAGGAAATCCAAGCTCAGCGGATTCCAGATTAGAGTCTGCTACTGTGCATTGTAGAGACAAGAGCCTGAAACACCCACCGACTGAAGCTTCCTGTCCATCAACTCCGCCTCTGGATTTCGGTCTGATTCTGGGGAAAAGTCCCACCGCGGCCCTGATCTGCACAGGGTTCATTCCCAATAGAGGAGCCTGGGGAGATCAGGATGCATTTGCATGGAGAACATTGAGGGCTTCAAGTTGCAACTATCTAAATTAAACGGAACTATATTCTCCAAAAACAAATTTGAAATTTGCACCTTGTAGCCCTATAAAGCTCTATGGCAATTCTAAAATGGATGTACATAGTTTTGTTACACTTAGGGCAACTATGAACTGAATGTCTTTCTATTTTTTCTCAGCATCCTGGTGACAAACAAATCAGTGGCCAATCCAAAAATATATAAATTTTAGTTGGAATTTTCCTTCAAAGATGTTGGATGATTCCCAGCCTTACCCATTTCACATTCTTCCTCCTCTTGCGCTTCTGCACCATGTTGAGTGTGATTTCTGATTCTTTCTCAGACTCTTGGTTTTGAGCATGCTCTGAGGTGACCTCGGCACTGGTGGCCTGGTCACTCTGCACCTTTCTCAGTCGTTTGCTGTTCCTCTGCTTCTTGCGTTTACCCTCAGCATGGCTGTGACTTTCATTTGTGTTCTTCTCTCCCTCGTTTTCCTCAGAGAGTTTGTTTTCTGCCAGCTCCATGCTGTTCTTCTCATCCTGAAGCTCAGTTTTTTCGCTCTCTTCCTCTTTGTCTTCATCTGTGTTGTTTTTGTCACTCTCAGGATCTGTATCCTTCTGTTCATCTTGGAGATTTTTATTAGGCACAGCTTGGTCAGCCGGCTCTTCTTGGCGTCCGTTTTTGGGGTCCTCATCGTCTTGGTTGGGCTGCTGAGAATCGTAGTCTTCCATGACTGTGGGAAGCTCATCCTCCACCTTCACTTCCTCTTCAAACTTAATGATCAAGGGTTTGTTCTCCAGCTTGGTGTTTCGAGTTTCTATAGACTCCCTGCCAGCAGCATAGTCTAAATCTATTGGTATCTCTAGGTCTATGCTACTCCCCACCTCCTCTTCTTCCAACTGTTTCTCCTTTCGTTGCTGTTGCTGTTCTTCTCTGTCTTTTTTAGACTCCTGCTTTATCTCCATGCTGTCCATGTTGGTTTCTGCTACCTTTCCTTCTTCGTCTTCATCCCTATCTTCCTCATCTTCTTCCACAGCCTCCTGCTCCCCCGCAGAAGCCTTTAGAAGTCGAGTGAGCGCCTCTTCACTTAGCAGCACAGGAGTGTTCCTCTCCTCTTCATCAGACACCTCCAAAGCTACTGAGTATACTTGGTCTGTTCCCTCTCCACCGTTTGAGGTGTCCTTGCTTAGATCCTCATCTTCCGGTTCTGGACTACTAGCTTCAAAGGGGAAGAATGTTGGTAAAATTGAATCGTTCCCCTCATATAACTCTGGGGACTCAGCATCCTGAGGAAAATAATAAGATTAAAATACATATATACATATATTCTCAAGACCTAGAAGAGAGTACAGCATGTTGCCAAGTTTTATTGTGTGCAAATTACCTGATCCTTAGGATTCTGTGTCCGTCTGGAGAGAGACTCATGCTTTTCATGAGGCTTACTTTGCACCTTGAATATGAGCACACAAAATAAGAACTCACCAGAACTTCAAAAAAGTATTTTTTATTAAAGATCCAAACCATCAAGAATGGGCTTCAGTGTAAATTTAGGATCCAGGGCCCATCCAAAATGATTGGTTTAAATTGTTAATATTCATGGTCAAAAGGATTTGTCTAAAAATACAGAATTGTACAAAAATAAAAATTTCAGAAATTTTCAATTAAGGTTCCTTTAACTAACATTTAGTGCATTCGGGTTTTTTTTGGGTTTTTTTTAACAAAATAGGTCAAATAACGAACACCTGCATTAAACAATGTTTATTCCATCCGTGGGTAAAAATAAGTCTACAACGACCAATATGAATGAATGCCTTAATTAACATGTTTGCGGGGGTTAATTGGCCAAATTTATAAGTGAGGCTGAATCAACATTTGGTAATAATTTAATCTATGTAATTTATCTGGACTTATTTTAGACTGTATTTAGTTTACATTTAAAGAAACATCAATTAATACATGTGTTCACTTTGTTCCTTTGTTAACATTAATTATGGTTTATTGATATTGAAGTTTATAGTTAATGTTAACTAATGCAGTAAATAATGTTAGTTAAGAGAACCTTAATAAAGCCTTATCAAAGTTTATTTTTTACTTACAAACACAGATAATGTTGAGGCCAACAGGAAGAGGCACAGAAGATCGGTCTTCATACCTATAAGAAAATATAATTGAATTTCATTTGAATTAGGCTTTTTACAATACAGATTATCTCAACGCAGACACCACTGCCATAGTGGTATGGACACAGTGGTCTTCTGTTGTCAATGGCCATAACACGTCATTAAATAGACTGACCCTTTACTTCTTCTAACCGATGTGGTCCTGTGGTTCCCAGTTCTAGCCATGGAGCATCACTGCACAGAGCAAATTAGTGTTTTTACCTTCCCTAGTATACTCTTCAGCTAATGAGTAAGAAATAAAACCACAATGGGGCGTGCAGTTATATGAAAATAATCAGCAACACGGTGATGTAATGCGGCCCCAACACCAAGCTTTATTTAATTACGGCAACCTCCAAACAATTTTTTCTGTGTTAAAGAACATTTAACTTTTATCTGTTTATAGTTACATTTAATGTTGTGGAACATTTGCGAAACAAGTTAGTCCCTGTTATCACTTACATTAGAGCAGCTATAAATAGACAATTCCTTATCAACATTCACTTTTGTTTCTCTTTCTCATGAAGACTTCCTCACACCGGGAAACTTAACATTTACCATTTTAGTGCTGACACCGGAGTCTCCTTCCATTAATGTTAAATAAACGTTCTCCTTACAGAAGTCGTCACCATAGCAACTTGTCAACAATTATACATTTTTCTTTTTTTTTCCAAATCCGTTTATTGTTAGGCTACATTAGATGATGCGGAACGCCATCCAAAGTCCCTTGGTATGTCCTAGACGGCACCCTATTCACAATATAGTGCTGTATATTTTGGGGGTTTTGCCATTTTGTGGCCAATGCCAGAAAACTTAGTGGATAATATCCAACGTGCTTATGATATCCCACAAGGCACTGCAATACATGATGTCCAAATGATGTGCCATAGACGGTACAGAATATCCATAATCCACTTTTATGTTTTTCAGGGAAATGGAATTTCGGACACAGGGCCTGTCAATGAGTTGTTACTATAGAAACAATAATGTATTAGAACGAGCGCATTGATATCTACTTGTAATTTGCCTTGCAGCCAAAGCCAAGCTGTTTTACAAAATTAATCAACACCGTTTGACCAATCATAATCAAGAATTCAACCTTGTTGTGGTATAAATGACTTTACTTGATGATTAGTTGGTTGGTCTGAGTAAAGAAAACAGCAAGCTATGCATTGCATTGGGACATCCAGACCCAGGACCAAAACTCAGTAATGGCAAACGAGGAACTGATAGTTCTCCCTGGTGTTCTCACAGTGAAAACTGTTCATCAGCATGCTGTTCATCCGCCTGCCATCATAATCTGGGGCCTAAACTGCCTGAGTTGTCATAGTGACAGGCCCGGGAGAACCGTCCCACTCGAAAGTCTCTGCATTCCGATCCAGAGGAGCAAAGCAAATATCAGAAGCTACCAGACTGGAAAAAGAGGCAACTATGTACACAAACTCCTTTTTTTTTGTTGAGAGACAATGCGACCACTATTGGATCAGTTTGAGAAGACAATGTGTCTTGAGATAGGCTCCACATGGCAGTAAAGGGATGAAGGTATTGCAGAAGATGAAGAAAGATGACAATCGTTAAAACAAATATAATAAGGTTGGCTTGTCATAACCTTAGAAAATGTCCTTCATCTGCACACCAAATATATGTGATATGTGTATGAACCTTAAACAAATTGTGTCAAATTTAGATTCATCTTTAGTACTATAAACACATTTAATGTTGAAACTCCATCATAAACTTTCATTGTGGTAACGCTTTATATTAAGGTTCCCTTAACTACCATTATATACTGCATTGGTTAATATTAACAATCTATAAACTTTAACATTTAATAAACCGTAATTAATATTGCCAAAGCAACAAAGAAGGTTAACACGTATTAAACAAACTAATGTTTATTCCGTCTAAGAAAAAGAAGTCCATATTAATTAGCTATAAATTAAATTACAGCATGTTACGAAATGCCTCCAGTTGTAAATACTTGATCCCACCCATTCAGCCTCACGTTTGTGAAATAATTGGCAAAATTCACATGTTCATTTAGGCATTAGTTCATATTAGTCGTTGTGGACTTCTTTTTACTCATGGATGGAATAAACATTGATTGATGCAGTTTTGGGGTTTTTTTTGCCTTATTTGGTTCTTTTTTTCTTTTTTTTACATTAATTAATACAAGTGTTAATTACTGTGTTACCATTACTTCTTGTGCATTAGTGCTGAAGTTGACAATTTGTTACTAACTAATCCTGTAAATAATTTTACTTAAATGAACCTTAATGTAAAATGTTATCCAACGCACTGATACCACAAGATTACAACTAGACATAAATCTTCTCTGTTTTCTCACAGAAGGAATATTTGTTTGCAATTTGTCTGTTAAAGAAGGCTTTAACAATCTATTAATCACTGATATAAGCCATCAAGAACTCTACCTGGAAGTGAAGCTTGCAGTAAAAGGACGAGCGCACACGTTGAATGGGATGTTCTGATGTTCAGCAGGAGGAGAGAGTGTGAAGAATTCACTCTCGTGCTAAACTCCAGCCCATGTCTCCAAATCAGTCGGCTGCTGCCAACTAAAGAAAAACAGCCCTCTGAGGCTCCGCTATAGGGAGGAGGATGTAGGAGGCATACAGAAACACAAGGACATCATTTAACTATGTAGCATTTTTTTTCCCTCATCTCACATGTTTATATTAGTTAGACATAAACAATAATGACCATTAGTGTATTGTTAATTTGGTAACACTTCAGTGCAGGGGGTCACAGACATTAATTCATAGCTAATAAGTGTGCATATACATAAGTGGTGACTTCAGCAGTTATTTGGCAACATTAACAGCTTATTAGTGATTTATTTAGTGATCGAATTTTCTTACCTTATATTGTTTCTCCTTAATAACTACTGTTTCTGGAAATGTGCAGGCTGATTAATAATTAGTAAAATGATTGTAAAACTCTAATTGTGCTCTTATAGACATATAAAGAGACAATACAAAACTTACATAAATGACTGCTCTTAATTGTATGTGTTGTGTACAAAGTGCAAACATTACAGTACTGGAACGTTTGTCAGGTAAAAAAAGATTTAAGTACTGAGACAGTCAAACTTAATTGCACTAATAAATGCCAGACAGGTTTTAGGTTTTAAAGGAAAAAAATGAAGCAAATGATGTGTAAACAGGATGTTCAGATAGATTTCAATTATGTGTGAGTGTTTCTTAAACAATGAAAAATATTGGAAACACTTTACATTAAAGGCCATATACATTTCCAGAAACAGTAGTTATTAAAGAGAAGCAGGTCACGCCTACAATATAAGGTAAGAATATCTTCTGAAAGCTCTCCATCCTCATCAGGGTTTTGGTGGATCCGGAGCGTGTCCTGGGAACACTGGGCGCAAGGCAGGAATAAATCCTGGACAGGACGTCAGTCTATGGCAGGGCATCACACACATACACACCTTGGGGCAATTTAGAGCAGACAATCCACCTACCGGCGTGTTTTTTGGAGATGGGAGGAAAACAGTTTACAGTGAGTATACTTTGGAGAAACCCCTAAAATATTAACACTTTGGGCCCAAGTTTGAGTTATGAACAAATCTAATCTATATAGGCTGCAAACTATAGGCTGAAACTTCCACAGTGCATGACTGTAAAAACAAATGTTATTTTAAATGTATTATTATTATTGTTGTTGTTGTTGTTGTTGTTGTTGTTAATAATAATAATAATAATAATGATGATATTATTATTATTATTATTATTATTATTAATATTATTCTTATATTTTTTTATTGTTTTTATTATTAATTTATTTGGTGGCTGCAGTTACATAGTCTTGACAGTAGGGGGTATTGCAGCACCCTCAGCACACCCACTTCCTGTTATGCCATCTTAGATGTTTCAAAAACAATATGAATATGAATAATAGGAATATGAATTTCCTTTTTTTATTTCTTACAGTTTATCTTGAAGTATTCATGGGCTAAAGAGCAGTGCAAAAAAAAATTAATCCCAAATGATGATGGTTTAAGTGTTAATTTAAATAAGTGACATACTGAAATAAATATGTTTTTAGTAGGATAGGATTTAGTGTTTAGTTTTACTGAAACTAGATCTTTAAATGACTATATGTAGATATAAGATGCTTAGGAATCCATTTAGCGAGGAACTTCACAACATGACAGCACATTCAAATCAGATCAAACAAGACAGCTTTTAATTTAAGAAATTAAGTCCTTCATAAATTTCTGTCATTTAAATAGGCTATCTGTCTTACATTTCTCATATGTTTCTCACGTGTTAATGAATATGGATTCATAGTAAATTTTTCCTGTTAATGCTGACTTATTTGATATCCCTTGAACAACAATGTTTCCTGCAGGACTTAGGAAAAACAGGTTGGGGTTATAGATGAATCAATCAATCAATCAATTCATTCATTCTTTTTCAGTAAGCGCTTTATCCTAATTGCGGTGAATCCGAAGCCTATCCTGGGAAAACTGGGCACAAGACAGGGATACAGCCTGGATGGGACACCAGTCCATCGCAGGGCATTACACATACATTTGCACACTCATTCACACCTAGGGGCAATTTAGAGTCACCATTGCACTTACCAGCATGTATTTGAACAGTGGAAGGTAACCAGAGAACCTGGAGAACATTCGAAACTCCACACAATCCACAGGATCCTCAGGATCGAACTCTGGAGTGGCAATGCCCTCTGTGCTGCCATGCCACTCTTGTTACAGATAAACGTAACATGAATAATGAATCCATATTATTGTATTATTTAAAAAAAATATATGGCCTGCAATAAAAACCTGAATAATCTTCTGAGGCTGGATCATCTAAAATCAGCACCATCACTCAGAGTCTAAAGGCTGGACAAGTTATAACCTCCATCATGCCACTGGTTCAGAGGGACGAAGTCATTCTTTCTCTTAAGTTTTCTTTCTTTTTTAACTGTCTTTTGCGTATTATAATAAAGTGTAGCATGTCAGCGTCATGACTTCAGTGTGAAAGCTGCACTTCTACACACTCTTAAAATGCCAAAATGGCCTTAACAGAACTCCATGTCGATGTTTAAATAAAACTCCTGCACTCCTCTAAATGGTGCTAAATCCTGTTTCTGATTGCAGGCCAATGTACACACATTTAACATTGTGCTCTATGTACAATCTGATTTAGCTGTTATACTCTTGCTCATGATAAATCTAGCATTATTCCTATGTCGAGTGAACCAGATGCTGTGTGTTCAGATTAAAGAAGAAACTGGCATACGGGATATGTTATAAGTGAAGTACGAACAGAATTTACATTACCTGTAGCCATTCGGTACTTAACCATAAATTATTTGACTATATATCAGAAGCTGGTCATTATTTTGCTTATACAAAGCATTTGATACCACTGAATAAACGTTCATTGCAATTTTGAAACTCTGGATTTGGATATCTTCACAATTGGCGTGTTCTACAGTAACATTAATATATTTCAGATTTATACCGATGAGTGCATAAAAGTTGTTCTATTTGCACTTTTTGTATCTCCAAGCCATAAATTATTTATTTAACTTATCTGAACTGAAGTTAATTAAAATGTAATACCGTTTTTTAAAGATTCACATTATAAAAAACTACAATTATATGAATGGATTTTATAGACACACAAGAATTTTACTTTACTTCCTGTCATGTGGTAATGCAAATGCCCTTATATATATATATATATATATATATATATATATGATTAGATAACATAAATCTTGTATTGCATCATCTTTTGGATAAAATATACATACTCGGAAAATAGTGTGTTTTGGATCCACACGTGAATTTATTGATTGAGTTTTGTTTTGTATTTTGGGGTTAATTAAATATTTTACTATATGTAAGATTTTTCTTTTTCTTTTTTTTTCTTTTAAATGTTTTGGTTTTTTTTTTTTTACCATTCATTACATTCAAAGAAAGCTTTTTTGTTTGTTTGCTTTTTGAAAATCTATAATACTGCTTATTTATACTGCTTTAAGGTTTTATATGAGGCTTTGATGGGAAATCATAGTTCACTTTATCAAACAAACATGTTCCATGACATAAACCCAGTCTCATGAGTAGCACTCTGTTATTGGGATTCGTTTCTGGTGGAAAATACTGTACGTAAATGCACAAACACCTTAAAGTTGCCCTTTATTCAAATCCAGTTTTCTTCAAAAAGTGCAAACATTTGTACAATATAAAAAGTTACTGATGCATGAAATCACGGGGGGGAAATCTGGGCACAAATGGGTTAAGCACCCTAGTCTCTTTATTTAGGCATTTCCATGAATCCTAGTCTAAATCCATAGCAAGGTTCAAAACACAGTAGACACAAACATAAACAAACCCTAAACTCACGTCCACAGACTGAGGCCAAAACCACAAAATAGCAGGAACACTAGCAGACTGGGCTTACAAGTGTTGCAGTAACACACACATAGCTTTACACACACAAGACTGTCATGAGTGCTTACTGTTCGCTTCCTGTTTTTCCTGCTTCAGCTCCATCATAAACAACTACTGTTCCAAATACTGTACCGTACTACCTGTTTATCATCATTTGTTTCATTATGTCTGGTTAGCCTGTGTATACTGTATATTCCTCTTTGTTTGTAGTGTGAGTTTGCAAATGTCCTGCCTGTGTAAACCCTTATGAGTTTAAATTGTGTTTTCTAAGTTTCCTAGTTTCCAATCTCTTGGCCTCGTTGTAGTTCCAAGTTGTGTTTCAGCTCTCTTCTGATTTTGACCTCTGGCTTTCTGGTTGTATTAATTAATATAGATTTGCTTATAATTACGCCATCTGCGGGGTCGTTCAACCTACCTGCAACATTAATTGTGTTTTTTAGGTATTCCCTAATAAAAAAGACTGCGTACAGCACTGTGCAAAAGTCTTGGGCACATGTAAAGAAATTATGTAAAGCGAAAATGCTTTTAAAAAATATTTAAATGAAAATTTCCTGAATATAAAAAAATACTATAAAGAGCAGTAAGCAGTAAAAAACTAAAACTAAATCAGTGTGTTGATGTTTCAGCCTTTTTCTTTAAAACTGGATCAATTCTCTTAGACACACTGTCGTGCAGTTTTATAAGGAAATCGGCTGGTAGGTTGTTCCAAGAATCTTGGAGAA
>JAOUQW010000038.1:23428579-23439318 GCA_028565825.1 Olivaichthys viedmensis | reverse complement strand
TGGAGTAGTTTGCCATTGCTTTCTCCACCCCTCCCCATTTATCCGGGCTTGAGACCGGCGTGCAGCTGTTTCCAATTACAGGTTCTGCCTTCACTTACTCCACCTTTATTCTGTCCTCATCACTACCTCCACTCTTATTCCCTCTACCCTCAGTTTTTTTACGACCTCCTCCTCGGATGCTCCATTGTTAATCTCTACATTCTCACTCACTCAACCCTCATAGCTTCTGGCTTCACTTCCTCTGTTCGTATTTCCCCACCCTTAATGCCTCTATCTTTCACCATTTTTGCCCTCACACCTGCCACTTTACTGCCTCCATTTTCACTCTCTTCCCTTTCACTTTTCTCTACCTTCAGTCCCTTCCACCCTCTGTTTCCCAATCCTCAGTTCTTTGTCTCTCCTCTTTTATTCCAGCTCTGAATCGGTTCTCTTATTCTGCATTTATTCAATCTCACTCACCAATTAAAGGTAATTTGGAGTCAGCATTAGTGAGAGTCTAGCTGAGAGGCGGCCAATAACTGGCACAGCACTCATTATTCCTGTGTGTGTGTGTGTGTTCATGTGTGTGCATAAATGGGTGTGAGTGCATGTATGAGTACATGTCGATTACATTATATGCAGTGCTTTAACACTCAGAACCTTCAGAAATCCCTTAGATAATTACATATGTTTGTTAGTAACAATAGGGAAGGTTTAGTTCAGCTCTCAGAAAACTTCTCTCAGGCACAATTAGTAGGTCATCATGCAGTAAGTTTTCATATGACCTCGTTTGTGACTCCATATGAATTTGAGCAGATTTCAGACTAAAGGTTTTAAACCTAACACATGAGAGCTGGAGGTGGTTGAGCACTATGGTCTCTATTAGTGATTATACAAGATAGAGGCTATTAATTCTCTCCAATCACCTACAGACCCAGTAAACACAGGCAAATCCATATTCGTTATACACAGAACAGACAATTTAAGGTGAAAACGACTATAACTAACTGTGTTCAAAAACAAGAACTGGCCCAAATAGAAACCAACGGAATTTAGGGTTTTATTTCTGAATCATTTTCCACTAACTTGAGAGACACGACAGGGACAGTAAAAGCGGCTGCATCATCAATTCGCAACATCATCATCAAAGCACACGGTGTATTTACGTCATTGTTAAGTCACTCCAACATGGAAGGTGTGCTTGGATTAACTTTGTTTCTTTGTCTTAGCCATTTGGTTAACCAAAGTATATGGTGTCAAACTCATCAGAAAAAGGAGACCAAGGCTGAGGAGATGGATTTTTTAGATCAGTTTTTTCCATTCGCAAACAAAAATCCTCAGTTTTCTGAAATCTTTGTTTAAAAATGGAGGCTCTGTGTTTGTCTGGGTCTATGGTGTCACAAGTTGTGTGACGCAGTTTGCTTAACCATTGAGCAACGAACAGTGTAGCTAGCCCTGCCCCCCACAGATCATTAAGTCCTGTTAGTGCTGATCTTGTGCAGGAACCAAAAACAACGCAACTGGAACCTTTGATATTGGACCCGAGTGGCGAAAAGTGTTGGCCCTGTCGTCTGGAGATCGCGAGTTCGAGTCCCGATTATGCCACAGGCGTCTGTGGCCGGGAGTTTAAGAGAGCGTAATTGGCAGCGGCCAATCGTGGGCGTCTGTGAGCTCATGCATACGGAAGAGGGCGTGTGGGACTGCCCTGTGACGCTGCATGAGCAGCATGTGTCTCGAAGGAAGCATGTGTCAGCTTTCGCCCTCCCCGATTGGTAGCTGTTGTACGATAGGGGAGAACTAGTTGGTGGGCAGGAATTGGCAATGAATGAACATCGGGAGACAAAGGGGTAGACCCCCCTCCCAAAAAAAAAGCACAGCTCCAGTTTTCTGGTGCCAAAAGTTACGATACTTTGTGCAGTGGAAAAACAGGAAGTAGGACTAGAATACAGGAGTGAACAAGGAAGGTACACATGCATCAAGACTTTTCTCTGTACTTGCACCAAGGTTGTGAAATGAACTTCCCCTGACTGATCTGACTGGTCAGGATATTGAATGTGAGGGATAAAAAATTTGAATACCCATCATTAGCTCATAAATACTACAATGAAACTATTAGGGTTGAGCTTAATAGCACGGGGTCTCATTGTAGGCATAATAATGATGTGGAGCAAACTATTACGTATACACATAGGAACAAACACACACGCCGGCCCTGGCTAACAGGTAGCTTTTCCTCTGAGTGATACATAGGAATATATTTTTTGAATAAGGGCAGAGAAACCATAGGAATGGATAAAGGCAGCACAATACACCTCTTGCTCATTTATAAGTTTTGACATTTGATGATGTAGATCTTCATATAACTCTCTTAGCAGTGTTTCCAAGTGCTACATCAACAGCACGGGAAGGTACTCTGACACCTTTTATATGTCACATAAATGTCACAGTGCTTACCTTGACCCGTTTAGAGTGACAAGATTTCCTAGGAAACCACTCACCCACTGATCTAATATTCACCCGTGTGCTGTAGCTCCAAAAGTGGTGCAAGAAAGCCTGGGAAATATTTGGACCTCAAACAACAATCTTACCTCCGATCTACCACAGTGTATTCTTTCTCTGTCCTCAAACTAACCACATCCATGAGGTTTGAGCAGATCTTGATAGCAAAGGAGTGATGGCCCTGTGCCAGCCCACATTTACCACTTTTATTCAACCTCCATGGAACAACGGCATTGAACTCATCTGAATCTTGCTGCCAGATACCAGCCACAATCTTGCTGCCAGAACCCAGCCACAACTCAACCACGATTAGACCACAGGCTTACGGTTGGACACCCTTCAGCCCAAAACTGAAATGCTGCACGAGCATTAGATATGGTTGGTTTCACTTCGGTCCTTTTTGGCTCAGATACCTTAAATGCCTTTCTTAGCCATTTGGCCACATGGCCACTTGCCACTGCCGTAACTGAGCCTTATGTGCCGAAACTCAACCATATTTGGCCTGAAATGGTTTGTTATCTGGCATGAGGATGCGTGTATAAGTATGTGTACACGAGAGCCAATCTTTTCTCGGCTTACCTCTTTTATTTGTTGTCACAGATTAGGGGAGACACACTTATGTCTTAAGTGTTAAGTTGTTGTTCCTTGAAATTAGTCATGTGCCAATATTAAATATTCGCATCACGATAATTGCCTAACATTATCAGAATGTTGTATCAGAAATAAAATCCTGCGCACTATGTTTTTCATACTTTCATGAAGCTCTTCTCCAGTGACCTGAATTATGAGAGTGCCTTCTCTAAGAGATTGCATTTACCTTTAGTCATTTGGCACATGCCCTTAGCCCTTACTCAAAGCGACTTACAAACAGGTGCAATGATACAAAGTATTTGGAGACTCTTTAAGGATTTATAATCTGAAAGACTAAAGATTATAGCCAAGAAGGACAAATTAAAAACTTAAGTTAGGACCTTGGTAAGGGCGTAAACAATAAGTCAATGCAGAGAAATACAAAGAAGTGTTATCCTAAATATTGTCTGAAAAGGTTGGTCTTGAGAGCTTTGAGGAAGAAATGGAGACAGGGCCATTCAGACTGCAGGGGGGGGGAGCTCATTCCAGCACTGAGGAGCCAGGACACTAAAACAGCAAGGCCTCACCTTACAAGCATGCTTAGATCTCAGGGGACCAAAGCTGAAGACCAGAGTTGCTCATGCGACTTGTCCAAAATAAGAAGAATTAGAAGATAGCTGTCCTTAAGTTGCTTCCCAAATGGGACAGCATTTTTCTCTGGGGCCCAAACGCTGCCCAAATCTGCTGCCTACCTAGACAGCTTCCCACTAAATAAAAAAGCAGGGGCTGGGACGATATTTTACAGTGTCACCGCTAACAACATTGTACATGCTGAATATCACAATATATTGTCTAACCGATAATCTGCAAACGCCTGCTTGACATTTTTCCCCTGTGTTCACACACAGCAACACTCCACCTCCTCACCAATGCCTCTGCCCTCACTGTCCCGCTCTTCCTGTTATAACCTTTGATCAGAAGGCGCTTTACAATAATAAGAAAAAGCAGAAAGCCAAAAGCGATATTCGTGTAAGTACAGATATAAGTACAGGAGACACGGCGTGTTTTCTTTGACAAAGAGGACTTTTTTTTTTTGTCTTTTGCTATTCAGAACTTTTTTTTTCTTTTTGAGTTTATCTGTCTCCTTCATTCCCCTCTCACACGGCCTGTCTGTCTGCCAAATGCAATTACCCATCCCCATTTCCAGCGGATTCTCCAGGTCTTGTCCTAAAAACTAGATGAGGCTGTATTGAATTCTTAATGACCTTTGTCTGTCCTCCTCTCCCTTTGCCCTCCTCCATGTTTACACTGACAGAGGGCTATAATTGGCAAACAGGGAACCGCACAAAACCATTCCTCTTTCTTCATTATAGATCAAACACTTGGATAACCAATAAAAAGCGAGATCTGCCTGTGGCGATCCCAGACCCACGAGGCCTCGCTCTGACTCAGGCGGACTTGTGAGCGATTGATAAAGAGTGTCTTCACCAAGTGCGTGTTAACTTTAAGGCCCGTTTTAACATAAAGCAAGACGCCATCAGAGACAAGTACCCTAAGGTTTTAAAAAAAAAATTTAATGTGGAAACACTATTCAAGCTGGTTTTATTTGAAGATACAGATTCTGAGATCGGACTATACTGAAGAACAGGACCGTGCCAATAATCGGTGATACGATATACCAGGATATTCAGCATGCAAGATATTGTCATTGTCACCATTCCTGCATTCCGTTCAGGAGGTAGCAGAAGTTTTGGACGGTGTTTGCACACCTGAGATAAATTCTGTCCCATTGGGAATGACAGCATAATGACAGCTGTCTTTAAAGGTCCTTTATTCTGGACAAATTTAAAGGAGCATTGCATGGATCCTTCAAAGGTTAAGTAATTACTGTGATATGATTTTCCCCCCAAAAAATTCTGGGTTTCCCTGTTGCATGACAGCTACCAGTCTAGGATGGTGAAGGATAACACGTGCCTCCTCTAAGATGTGTGAAGCCAGACACCACATCTTTTCCAACTGGTACTCATGCAACGTCACAGGGCAGTTTGGCGGAAACTGCCATGTTTAGTATACATGAGCTTACAGACACCCGTGAATGGCTAGCATCGCTCTGATAGACAGGCGAGAGAGGAAGGTCATCTCTTCTACCCAGACTGCATGACAATTCTGCTCTTTTGGAATCCTATGGTATCTTTAGGACTCGAATTTGCGATCTCTTAGAACAGCTGATAAGGAAATTAGATATTGGCATATGCCTTATGAAGAATCATTCATTCTTACTACCATATATGAGACGGTCGAGAGGAAAGAGATGGACAAATAGACAAAAAAACAGAACATGAGTGAGGCGTGAAAAAAAATGACACTCCAACGTTTATGTTTTGTTGAACAGAGAGAGAGCGAGAGAAAGAGAGAAGGAACGTTTACTTTCTCGCCCTCCGCCCAGGTGACTTAGGGTCGCCTCAGGCTTACTGCACTCAGACACTTGTGTGTCAATTTGGGAGAAATGATAGAACAAATATTCATGAAACTGTTGAAAGGAGAGAAATATTGACTAAGTGTTACACTTCAGGAACTCTGATTGCTTTCTGGTAATCATTGCGGAGATGGTTTGAAGGAGGAAAAGTGATTGAATTATTCATTATTTTGAAGGGGTTGGTTTAGCTCTCTGAGATTGACAGAGAGAGAGAGAGAGAGAGAGAGAGAGAGAGAGGAAGTGACTACATGCTGAAAGGCCATTTGGAGTGGAAACTGTTTGAATTCTGATTTTCCCCTACAAATAAACAAATTTATATTCTCTTTCTGAATAATTTTCTATGTGATACAAGAGGAAAGCATTTAATTGGATATTTGATGTGAAGGCTTTCTGATTTTGCTCTTTTTCTGAAAAATAAGAAACCAGGCTTTCCATAAGTTGATGCGATTCGATATGATATGATTCAGAGCGGTTTTAATGCGATACAATGGGACTTACAGGCATGTGGACTGATAGACCCCAGTGGAGGTCCTTTTTGCACTTAAAACAAGTGTACAAGTGTCTTCCTGGTCAGTGTGCAATAACTGCACTTTATATGGCCGTCATGATCCCTGCGTCTGGAGTATCGCCGGAGGCTGCACCATTGCCCAAGATCCGCTTTGGCAAGCCACAATTGGTTCAACCTCACGCTGGGAATCTAGCTATCGGGTTTGGTTGGCTTGAGCTCTTGGGTTCCCCCTCTGGTGCAGTACTGCCCGTCTGTGGATAGTTTTCCTGTCATGAATGCACTCGTCACTACAGAATTGGAGTGGTCATTAGGAGACTAGTCTACACTCAAAAAAAAAAAAAAGGAACAAATGAAGTGCCCCCAGCGACAAGGAAAGGTACAGTTTAGAAACCTTTTTTCTGAGAGTGTAACATGACATAAAATTAATCATTATTATTGTCCCTCCCGCAATTCTACCGTGACGTAATCAAAACATTAGAGGCCTTTTAGAGGCGGGACCGTTTAAAGTTGCTGCACTTTCGTGAAAGATTACGAATAAAGTAGAATTTTGTCTTTTAAGTGATCAGTACAGATGAATCGTCTACAATCTGATCAAGGACACGAGCTAACAAGGCAAAAAAGGTCATCAGTTTTTCAGCCATGTGCACAGATTTAACACATTTAATAGAGAAGAGTACGTGTGTGTGGTGTGTGTGTGTGTGTGTGTGTGTGTGGATAAGTAATGGCTTGCTGTGTGGTTTCTTTTCCTCTCAGTGTGACGCTCAAAAGTACTCTAATAAAAGCACACAGCTGTAGTTATAGGTAGTTATCAAATATAAAACATATTCAGTGCAACACAAAGATACAGAACAGAATGTTTTTTGAAAGCTTCAATTTAGTTTTACAGTATAGAGCAATTTTAATTTTTATTATGATTGCAGAGCTAGGGTCTTATCAAGGTTAATAATGATCCAAACAGTTGATGACTGTTATGCCTTTTGTTTAAAAAAAAAAAAAATCCCTGTTTCTGGAAAAGCTTAAAGATAAGCATCATTAAGAGTTAGGACTTTTGAATTGAAGAGGATCCAATCTGCAGAGCATGAACAGATCCATACGCCTGTGTACAAGGCAGTGTACATACACGAAAGGCCTGAGCTCTGGATGCCTTTACATGCAGCGTGTTCTTCTCCAACCATTTTTATTAGTGGGCGTACTTTGTTCAAGGGGTGAGGGGGTTTACTGAAATGAAAAGAGCATCTTGTGCGATGTGCATACTGTAACCATAACAACGGAAAACACTCGGTTCTGCTTTTGTGTCCGATCATACGGTTGTGTTTAAGATTTTGGGCTGCTTGCTTTAATACAGCTGATTTAACACGTCACATTACAGCTCTTCATATTCGCTCACTAGTTAAACTAATCTTCACTCTTATAGCTAGCCTGTATGATCACATAGAAAGCAGAACTGAGTTCTTTTGTTATGGTGCACATCACGTAAGATGGGTTTTTTTTTTTCTCCAGCACAAAAACTGCTCTTTGCATGTAGCACTTTATTATACTCAAAAATTGCTACATGCTTAATTCATTAGCTATCTAGCCATCCAGTAAGACATGAGGGTGATCTTTTTCCTCCTCCAAGCCGGCTAGCAGATGAGCTCGGCCAAACGAGAGGCATGGTCTATTTAATACGCTGGAATTATATTTAAATTTACTTATATTTACAGATTAATATTTCATCGGGTGGGGAAACGCTGGACTGTTTTGCTAACAAACATGGTGAAAGTACTTTCTTCAGAGAAGCAGGCTTTGAACTGCGTGGGTGTGTGTGTGGGTGTATATATATATATGCATATTTATAGGCCTCCACATACATATACATTGAGTTGCCAGTTTGTTAGATCAGTGGTTCTCAAAGTGGGGTCTGGGGCCCCCCAGGAATCCGTGATGTATAGCCAGGGGGTCTTTGATTTTATTATTAGGATTTTTTAAATGACATTATTACAGTGGATTTCACTATCAACTATTATTGTTTTAGTTGTTATAGATATTATTCAATTATCACTGATATAAGCCTAATTGACTGCTCACTTTAATTGTATGGGTTTAAAATGATGCCATAATCACCAATGTGTTTCTTATAGGAAGGAAGTTCAATAGCTTGAAAACAGGCATTAATATCAACATGCATCTATCTGCAATTTTAATAAAATGCTTTTAACACGGGTGTAACCGGTTTGGGTTCTGTGGGTGGAATAAAAAGCTCTAGTAGCGCCAAAATAAATTTCATGGCACATGTTTGGCTAATGTGCCTAATATTTAAATGGTTGGATTATATTCATACAATTCAATTCAATTTTATTTGTATAGCACTTTTAACAATAGACATTGTCACAAAGCAGCTTTACAGAAATCCGGATGTAGATCTAGATCCATAATGAGCAAACCAGAGGCGACAGTGGCAACTCCCTGAGACGACATGAGGAAGGAACCTTGAAACATCCCTGGAGTAGTGTTAGGGTTAAGGACCATGCTCAAGAGCCTATCAGTGGTACTCACAACCTTCTTGTCATGACCACTAAGCTCCCATTGTTTATTACGCCTTAAAAATGATAGGACAGGGGGAAAATCCAGTCCAGGACCACAGTACACATGATTTGGCTCATGAACTAAGCCCTCCATGTGATGAAACCTTAAAGACAGGAATCTGACAAGCCTAGTTTATACTGAAAATAAAAAGTAAGTGAAAGTAAAACCTCAGGTCCAGAAGAACCATGCACAGTTGTTTTCCCTCTTCTAACACACAAATTCAAGCCATGAAGCCCTTGATAATTACCTTTAAACTCTGCAGTGATGTGGTCATTTAACTCAATTAAAATGTATTTGTTTACCGCTTTTAACAATAGACATTGTCACAGAGCAGCCTTACAGAAATCCGGATGTAGATCCATAATGAGCAAGCCAGAGGCGACTCCCTGAGACGACATGAGGAAGAAACCTTGAGAGGAACCAAATTCAAAGGGGAACCCATTCTCTTCTGGGTGACACCAGATAGTGGAATTATAGTGGTATTTTGTGGTCATTCAGGACAGGAGCCTCAAACTCACTTTAAAGCCCATACTCACACTCATAATCTTTTTTTCCCTGAAGAACCTGATTCGTGTCTTCAGTGGGCAGGTGGTCAGTGATGAAGACAACAGCACATCCGTCAGCCTGGCATTAGTTAGCAGCGATACCAGCAAGTCTGCAGAGAGCAAGGAGAAAACCTCCAAGAGCAGCAGCAGCAGTAGTGAGAGCAACGAGTCTATTGAGGGCCAAGACAAAAACTCCAAGAGCAGCAGCAGTGAAAGCAGCGAGAGCAGCGAAAGCACAGAGTCTATCGAGAACCAGGAGAAGAACTCCAACAGCAGCAGCAGCGAGAGCAGCGAGAGCAGTGAATCCATCGAGAGCCAAGAGAGAAACTCCAACAGCAGTAACAGCAGTAGTAGCGAAAGCAATGAGTCTAATGAAAACCAGGGGAAAACCTCTGACAGCAGCAGCAGCAGCAGCAGCAGCAGCGAGAGCAACAGTGCAGAGTCAAACAGCGTTGAGAGTAAATCTAAGATCGATAGCAATGAGAACAGAGCCATGAAAAGCAGCAACAGCTCCAGCAGTGAGAGTCACGAGTCCAGCGAGTCCAACGAGAGCACCGAAAGCAAACAGAGCCGCTCGAACGAGTGCCAGCCCGGAGCCGACAGCCAGGACTGCGACAGCGACGAGTACGTCCTCCACAACATCGGAGACGACGAAGCCAGTGACCCATTTAATGGCTTCCATGTGCCTGACAGCGCCGAGCGTGAGGTCGTATTTAAGAGATGACCAAATGCATGCTGATTTTATTCTTATTGTTAGCTGGGGTGACTCTGCTTTGAAATATGCAATTTGGAAATCCCTGGGGAGAAATATCAACATGATAATTAAAGAAATAAGAGGAATAGACCTAATTATTAAAACCAAAGAATAATGATTATACATAGTGTATATCATAAAGTATGTATATGTTACAGAATATTTGCTCTGAAAGCAATTATGTTTATTATAGATTAGCATACCTTTTTAAGTATTGTAGCTTATAAAATATCCCTAAATTATATTACAATATGCTATAAATATATGATAGCTTTGCTACAGTACTTTAAGGATTTTACCTACTCAGTCTCAGCAAGTCTATTCTGACATCTTTAGATTTCCTCATTATTATATACATTTAACAAAATACACGATACTAAAAGAATATAAAGAAGTGCATAACAAATCACCAGCTGTCAGTTTTTTTCAATTTTCAATTTATCACCATTCTTTTCTTTTTGTTTAGTTCATTTACTGTACATCTTTTCTGCCTTAAAACATTTGAATGTAATCCTGCAAGTATCTCATCTTATTTGACCAAAGTAGCTGTTTATTTTATACAATTGTAATGAATTAGGTACTTATTTATTGCATTTGAATTTTATTTTACACTTGCAGTCCTGTAAAATAAAATATACAGCACTGTGAAAAAGTCAGAGAGCTCCCTTTTGTTTATTCAGTTTTCCATCAAATGGCCATTCAGTACTTATTGTTCATGATTTGGTGCTAAACATTAATGATGGGAAAATGTATTTAACAGAAAATCACACAAAAGTCTTCAACACTAAGTACAGTAATGAAATCTGTAAATATTTCATGTGTAATATTGAACTTTTTGTTTCA
>JAOUQW010000038.1:23409360-23422943 GCA_028565825.1 Olivaichthys viedmensis | reverse complement strand
ATTATTGTGAAATGGAAGCATCTAGGAGCAACAACAGCTCAGCCACGAAGCGGTAGACCACGCAAACTCACAGAGCGCAGCCGTCGAGTGCTGAAGCACGTAGCGTGTAAAAATCGCCTGTCCTCTGTTGCATCAATCACTACAGAGTCCCAAACTGCCTCTGGAAGCAACATCAGCACAAGAACTGTGCGTCGGGAGCTTCATAAAATGGGTTTCCATGGCCGAGCAGCTGCACACAAGCCTAAGATCACTATGTGCAATGCCAAGCGTCGGCTGGAGTTGTGTAAAGCACGCCACCACTGGACTCTGGAGCCATGGAAACGTGTTCTCTGGAGTGATGAATCACGCTTCACTATCTGGCAGTCTGATGGACGAATCTGGGCTTAGAGGATCCCAGGAGAACACTACCTACCAAAATGCACAGTGCCAACAGTAAAGTTTGGTGGAGGATGGATGTTGGTCTGGGGCTGTTTTTAAGGGTTTGGACTTGGCCCCTTAGTTCCAGTGAAGGGTAATGTTAATGCTACAGCATACAAAGACATTTTAGACAATTATATGCTTTCAACTTTGTGGCAACAGTTTGGGGAAGGCCCTTTCCTGTTCCAGCATGACTGCGCCCCTGTGCACAAACCGAGCTCCACATACTTTTGGCAATATAGTGCAAGTGGAACGACAGCAAGAAGACAGTTTTTTTGTTGAAAAAACAGCTTAGATTAATTAACGTATCCCAATTACGTTGTAGTTTTATAATTATCAATGAAAAGCATAAATCAAAGCAGAATTGCTATTATTTATGCAGTGGTACAAAAAATAAATGAGGAAATACGTTTTGGGATTTGGTATTCGTGTTCAAAAATCGGCCCAGTGTTTCTGGAAATTCGGCTGTGGCCATGGCCATGAATTTTCATTTCAGCGCATCCCTATTTATGATTCAGCACATGGCTTGTTCAGACAAAAGGCTAGCTTTTGTATCTAGGGACCAGAGGTCGGGTCCTCACCTATAGCAGGTTCCCGAGTCCACTATCAAGAACCGTTTTTATTTCATCAGGGTTGAAAAGCTAATACGAATACCACAATCAAACAAATTAATCAGTTATTACTTAATATTTAAGAAAACATCTTTTAACTACAATCAATGTAAATGTCTTCGTCGCACAGGATTCCTTTCTTTTTTCAAACTGTTGTGACACTATACAAATCTTTCACCTGTACTCCAAACACAGTGTTAATTGACATCCGTTAACAACCAACACTTCATATTGACTTAATCAGTACTAAAGTACATGTTATATGTTATATCCGCTACTGTTTTCAGTCAATCACGCGTTCATGATGCATTGAAGTGAAGAATTATGGAATCATATTAGAGAAAAATGAAGATTTTTCATAATTGAAAGAGTTTCTGGCAGTGAACCAATTTTATAGTTCAAATTTTTAAATTGCATTATATGAAATATAATTATATTATTTGATATATCTTTCATTTACGATTTAGTTTAAGTTAATAGTGTGGTTTTGTTAGTTTCTATATTATATTAGAACACTCCTCTTTTAGTTTTTATTTATTTTTAGTTTCAGTTTTACTTTTAGTATTTTTAGTTCTATGGAGAGATTGAAGAGTTGTCGAGCTATTTTTTGTGCCTGATCAATGCAACATGCTGCACGTTTAAGATTCTTGTAATGAGCAAAACATGAAACCAAGCACGTACATAAAATAAAAACGTTCCCACAAGGCATTAACTCTCCTCCACCATTTTCCACATCAAACTAGAACTCAAGTCACGCGAATGTTGCACAGAATAACGAAAGCGGATTTCTTTTCAGTTAGTTCGGAGGCAGCATTTCAAGTTTTCATTTGGTAACTACATTGGAGCTTTTATTTAGTCTTCATATATTATTTAACTTTTTCTTAGTAGTTTCAGCTTTCGTTTCCTCTAACCACCATGCAGCGGACTTTTGTGCCTTGCAACTTTACCGGCACTTACCTATGGAATTATTCATCTTGTCTGCCTTCTTCTTCTTGTTCTTCTTGGCCTTGTTTTTGGGTTGGGGAGACTCGACTGGCCCTGCTTTTCCGTTCTGCTCCACGGTTGCAGGCTCCATCACGGGCGAGCTCCTCTCCTCCTTCGCTCCGTTCTGCTGCTTCTTCCAATTCGTCCTCTCCTCTTTCTTGACTTCAGTGAGCTGCTCGTCAGCGAGCCTGGCCTTGGCCCGAGTTTCTGGGTGCGATGGGGCTGATTTTGAAGCGGGTTCTGTTGCTCGAGGCGTCATGTCGAGCGGCCTCTTTCCAGCCTCACAGCTGGTTCTGGAGCTGTTGTTGGGCTGCTGTTTGGATTTGGACCTGGTGTTGGTGGGTTCTGAGTGAGGCAGGGTGCCATTGGGCAGAGCGGGGGGGACGTCAGCAGGTTTTTCTTTGCCACGCTTTGGGCTGGATGGGCTGCTTTTGGCCTGGGTCGGAGGTACGAGTTCTTTGAGGGGCTCTTTGAGGCGGACAAGGCCGTGCAGCAGCTGCGTTTTTCCATTCTGCATGTTTTCCAGAACGTTCCGGGCGCTCTGGCGCAGCGGCTGGGGGTTGTTAGTGGGAGCGGGGGAAGGAGAAGATGCGTCAGACTTAGCTGCTGCCGTCGCAGCTTCTTTGGCCTTGTTCTCCTTCTTTTTCTTCTTGGAGGTGGAGGCGGAGGAGTTGCGGAGCTTCTGCATCTCCCTTAGACGGAGCAACTCCTGCTTCAGCGCCTCCTCTTCCTCCTCCCGGCGCCTCTGCTGCGCCTCCAAAAGCTGCTGCGCCTCCCGCTCCCGAGCTTCCGCCTCCAGGCGGGCTTTCTCCTCCATCTGGAAAAGGGAACAACACAGGACCACTGCTGACTAAATATCATTCTGAGCACAGCAGTGACTGTGGCTGACAAACTGTAAATAGCAACATATGGGTTATTGTCAGTAATTGTATACCTCTATATAACCTGATAAAAATGGCCACCGAGTGATGACGGGTGTATCTAATAAACTGCCAACTCGGTGTACATCCTCACTCATCATTCTGAGAGGTCTAAGAGTTAAAGATGGAGCTGGATATTTATCCGTCGAGCCTGCGCTTACCTTCTTCTGTTTGTGGCGGGCGCGTTTGGCTGCTTTGGCGCTGGAAGCCGGTTTGCTGCCGCCGCTGTTGATGAACTGCAGTAAATCCTCCACTTTGCGGTTGTCCTGTACCTCGTCCCGCTCCAGCTCTTCCTTCTTGGGCTGTTCCTCCTTCCGCTTGGTGAGGCGCAGCCGGAGCTTCTCCCGCATCTCGGCGTAGTTTCTGCTGGTGGGGGCTGCGGGGGGCTAATCGGCACAAAACACACCACCAAGATCAGCAATTATACATTAGTACCACTGATATTAAGGTAGCTCCAGGTTCCTGAAAGCATTGCTAGTCATCAGTTAAATGGACTAGACTTGGATTATATACATTTCACCATTTATCTTCACTGATCAACCTCCAAATCATCTGGATGACTGAATGAACAATGCTTTTATTTAATTTGCATTCATTTAGCAGCTGCAAATGACTGCTGTCCCTGGACAGGTGATGCACCGCCTGTCGCATGCTGTCGCCTGCAGGAGTTAGCAGCGTTAGCATTAAGGTATGGCGAGCAGGTTTCCTCACCCCTCCATGGCCAAAGAATTCACAGTAGCAGCAGTCGCAGTATTTTCCTTCTTTCTGATTGGTGGAGGTGGAGGTGGACGAGCTGTGTTCGGAGCTGCTGTCTTCGTCTGGACTCTCTTCGTAGGCGTGGTGCTCATAGGGTCCGCCCCCTTCACACCGATGACCCTCGCAGTCCGGATCACTGACACACAAACACCACATCATTTAAATCACTGTTTAGATGAGTTCTCTGCCTTACTGTCCTGGACAAGCAACAGTACCCGATGGTTTCGTTTAGTTTTTCGAGATTAATAACGGCACGAAAAATCGCGACTCACAAAACAACCAAGAACAAGAACCAACACTGGAAGTTTGTGTCCGAACGTAACAATCTAACTTAGCAATCGGATTTCAGTCTGGCTAACCGGAGACGGAAACGGACGATTTGCTTTCCAGGCAGAAGCTCTGTGCCCTGTTCAGTGCATTGGTCTGACCCAGAACTGTTAATACAGGAGCAAATGAAACTTGGGGTTCTAGTTAATATTCCACCTTCCAACTTGAGAGACACTGGAATGATCATAGTTACGACAGAAAAGTGACTGCGTTATCGTTATCAAAATGCAATGACGACGCCAGTGTGTTTATAGCATAGTTAAATCCAAGAGATGGTGCTTTTTCTTTTAAAAATCGGTGGATATGGGCGTGTCTCTGCGTGTGACGCACTATGCCTAACCACTCAGCAATGAACATTGCTGCTTGCCATTAGGTCCATTAGGTCCTTTTGGTACCAAAAACCATTTACTTCCATTTTTATGGTGACAAAAACTTGTGGTACTGAAAAAAGGCCCTTTGACTGACTGTCCACTACTCTGATTTCGCTTTTCCATTTCGATATTAGCTGCTACAGTTCAACACACCCACGGCACTGCTTCTGGAAGAATGCAACAAAACTTCTTTTGGTCCAGCGGTTAAGGCTCTGGGCTACCGATCGGAAAGTTGCGAAATCGAATCCCGGTTCCGCCAAGCTTTCGCTGTTGGGTCCTTGAGAAAGACCCTTAACCTTCAACTGCTCGGCTCAATTGTAAGTTGCTTTGGATAAAAGCGTCTGTCCATGTAAATGTATATATGAGCGACACTGACCTGCACACACTGTTGGGCCCGCTGATTGGCCCTTCAGCCGGCATGAGCTGCTGTTCTCCGCCGGGCACACACAGCACCTGGTGGGCTTCTAGGAAGCCTGGGGCTGGAGCTGCAGTCTTTGTTAAGGGCTGAGTGGCCATGCTGGGAAGATGCGTGCTGGGGACAGGGTGAGCAGCACAGCTGAAGGGGGGCAGAGACGCCAAACCGGTGGGGCTGTTTCTAGGAGCTATTGGGCCGGACTGTATATGGTCCTCTTTAACTATATTGTGGAATACTTCACCTGAGATAAAAAAAAAAAAAGCATTTAAGGCCATTCAGTCAAAAAGTTAACCAACTAATCAGCTTAACATTCACATAAGCTTCAACATCAGTATTTAGCTTTGACTCTGGGCAGAGCTGAGCATCTGACTGCGGTGTGTACCTAACGCGGCAGCTCGTTTAGCTGAAGCGTGGATGTGATTGTTACTGGACTGGACAGTGGTGGCGGTGCTGGAGACCGAGGAGATGGCCGACGACGTGGCCATCACCACCTCACCCGCCTCCATGAAGGCATCTTGGTAGTTGAACAGACACTTCTTCTTCTGAGGGACGCTCTTCTTCTCTCTGCCATCGAGAGCGGGAAGGGAGGAGGAGCTGGTCACTGGGGAGGCGGAGTCTAAACCTGAGGAAAGAAGAGGTACGTCATGAAAGAGGCAGACCAAGCAGGTAACTATAGTAACAGAAGAACAGTACCAAAGTGTGTGTGTGAGAGAGAAGGCGGATTTCAGTTATTTCGTAAAGCATCAGAAAAATCTAAAAGTCTGAGTCCACGACCAAAAGCCTTCACCCTTCATCAAAAACTTACTCACTTACAATACATGCTATAAAACTGAGACAATTTATATTTAGGCCTGTTGGAAAAGACATCCTGACCCCACACTATTGGAATGGTACAAGTTCCCCAGAAGGACATCCATCATTAAAATAAAACAACCTAAACCTCTAAGTTTAGTGAAAAACATTAGGTACTTGGGGGTTTGAATTTTTTCCTCAAAAAGTGGAGGTGGAGGGGGAAAAAAAACCCAAAAAAACAAACAACAACAACAAAAACACCTGTATTTATTTCCATAGGGACGTAGTGTAACTGAAATGTAGACGTGAGGCTGAAATGTAATAAAGTAAGCAGGGAGGGGACAGTCACCTGGCAGCGGCTCCTGCAGCAGCACACTGGGGTTCCAGTTCTTCATCATGTGCGTGTCCCACAGGTTCTCAAACTTGAGTGAGGGGCAGGACAGAGAGGCGCTCCAGTCTCCGGCTCCGCCACTGAAGCAGCTCTGGTACACGTGATCAGGCAGAGCCGGGCTGAACACCTGCTGCTGCTGCTGCTGCTGCTTCACTCCCATGTGATTGGATACCGGCGCTGGCGGGAGAGTCTACAACACGCACAACACATTTTAGTTACAATAAAATATATATATATATATATATATATATATATATATATTTACAATGTGCATCTCTCAACACGGCATAACAGCGCACAAAATGTTTACCAAAAATGACGAAGGTGACAAAAGCTGAGCAGAAAAAGAAGGTGTCAAGAACCTAAAACTACTTTTAAAGCACATTAACAATAAACCATCAAATATCAGTTCTCATCAGTATTATTACAGTATTATTATCTGTACATTTTTCTTTTCTTTTCACGTTTCTTTCCATCGATGTGTCGTTTTCCTTACGGGAGGAATCGGTTCATCCTGGAGCGAACCTTTCCGTGACATTACAGCTGAAATAATGTGTCCGAGTGCAAAAATGCTGATGAATAGCACCGCCTCCTGGTGACGAGGTGATAATACAGCAATAGAGATGCATGTGCAATACTGTTACAAACATCATATAAAAGGTGCGTGTGCATGCATGTGTGTGTGTGTGTGTGTGTTTGTGTGTGTGCTAGGCAAGTGCCAATAAGTGGTTACAGAATATATAACACGATATTCGACAGGCATGATGATGTCATCCTGCACACACTTCAAAATGTCACCACAAGTTCCAGGGTTTCGTTCGTGGGCATAACTGCATAGACGAGTCGTAAGGTGGCACGATTTTTTCCGAACCTCCTCATCATGATTTTTGGCCTCCTTGATTAATTTAAACGCAATCAACTGCAATACTGGCGACCTTCTATTGCTATACGCATTAAATCGCCCATTCATGTTTTAACTCCTCGGTTTGTGTATTCTATTATACAAATGGCTTCCAAATTGGCTGGATGATCACAATTATTTCGCTCAACATTGACAAACAATATTATTTAGCATTGAGCCGTTATTGTGCAGTTTTTGTGATCCTGAAATACAGAATTTCTCATTCAAATTGGCCTCATTTTGGTCAAATTTTTTAAATAAAAATATCACCACATCATAAATGACGATAATAGGGTTAGCAATTACAAGAATATTGAAAATTATCGACACACGCCGAGTGTGTGTGCGCGCGCATGTTACACGGAAGTGTCTGACCTTGCTGTGTGTGAGGGGGGGGCTGGAGTAGAGCGTGGGCAGCAGCGGCCGGGGCAGATGGGGCAGATTGTGCATGGGCAGGTGCCCGTGGATGTGTGGGTAGAGGTGGAGCGCCGGGTGAGCTGGACTCTTATCTGTGAAGAACTGAGGAGGTGCAGCGTGCAGGCGCCCGGCAGGCAGAGTGGCGGGGCCCAGTCCTGCTGTGCTGCCGTCCACAATGCCCTGGTTACACACGTGGCACTCACACGGGTGCTGCACCTGCTGCTCCACCTCAACACAAACACAAAGCAAACATCATCATCATCATCACCACCACCACCATCACGCAGTTCTTTTTATGCGGTCATTTACAAATCAATAACAGCTCCACCATGTCCTTCGGTGTTGCGCTTTAATCAGGGTATCTACAGACTTCTTAAATATCACCTGGAGCGCAATTTAGGGACGTTAACACAACAATGAACACTGATAACACAAAGAAAACTACTGAGCCAATTAACAAATGAGTAGAAGAAGAAAGGCATCGTGCGGCCCCCTGGAATTCATATTCACTCTTAATCCGACATCAGAGATGTGCGTGTTGAAAAACAGGAGGTCGTTCCCTCCTGGCGTCTACCGTTTCCCCTCATCCCATGACCTGATCCCTTAACTTGAGCTGATAACAAAATGGCCTGCGAGACAGCAAATGGGAACGTCCACGACAAGGGGCGAGAGCACGAGAGCGTGTTAAAAAAAATCTTTATACGACGCCGCAGCACAATACGGAACACATGAAGAGTACTCAGCTCGGTGTTATTTGTCGTACCTGTGTGTGTGTGTAGGATGGAGGAGGACTGTCTCTTTTCCCTCGGGAGAGCTCCCCCTGCTGGCCTGAAGGATGAGTGCCGCTCTCACCCTCCACCTCCTCCTCGTAGCCCTCAGAGGAACTGCTGCTGCTCACCCGCGGAGACTTGCAGAGAGAAAGAGAGTGAACGAGAATTACAACGCTTTAAACAGCTCTGCGCAAAAATCTGTGACTTTGACGTGAATCGCAGTTCACCAAGTTGTAATTTAATCAGCGTGCTCGTGAACTGCGCTGGCCTCAAAATGACTTTGGGAACCTTTCTGATTCTAACTAGGCCATTTTTTTTTCTTGGGGTAGATCCCTTCACCCGAGCCGAGTGTTAATAGAAGACGGCGAAGGGACTGAAGGAACATATCGCTAGCTGAGGCTAAAGACTTTAATTAATGCATATAAAAAAGCACTTTATATACGTCTGGCTCTTTTATTTTCGTAAATAAAAGTCGTGAATGATGTATGTGGCCTCTTTAGACGTGCATTTATTAGAACTGTACGATAAAATGAAACTTCGCCTCTGGCTTGCTCATTCGGGATGTAGCGCTACATCTGGATTTCTGTAAAGCTGCTTCGTGACACAATGTCTACTGTTTAAAGCGCTATACAAATAAAAACACAGATCAGAAGTCTAAAACTAATTTAAAAAGATTACATTCCCGCTTACATATTTAGCGATGTGATTTGTAGTCCGTACCAGATCACGTTTCCTGAGTGAGCTATCCGATCACTTTAGATAGACGTGTCTGCCAAATCAATGAATATAAATGCAAGTATTGACTTACTGACCACAGGCCAGCCAGAAAAAAAGGGCAGATATGAAATCTTGGCTGCCCACAGAGAAAAGACTTTGTGTTTACTGCAATAGAAATGAAGTATGTTGAACCCTTCACTGGAAAAATGACACAAGGAAAGTGTTCTTTAATAAATTAGCAAACCGAATTAATAGATTTTGCCTCATAAGGTGAGAAATTGTCGATTATGTTCTGTGGCTGTTGCTGCAAAGTTTGCTTCATCTTACCATGGCCTGAGGAAATGCGGAAAGACCAACACCGAGTCACGCTCAAAATGTGTTACAGGTGTGCATGTGCAGCTGTTCTTGTTTTGGAAAGACGAAAAAGGGAACGATGAACAAATGGAAATGGTATTGCACATGTTATGGGCTATAAATAGCGAAGTAGTTTCATTGACGTTCTACAAACGGGTGACAAATTACAGGAAAAAAACAACATTGAAGTGTGTTAGTGATGTTTTTGGGTCGTGACGAGCCTCGAACAGTTTCAATGCGGCTTGGTGTGGCTTCTACACGTCTCTGGAACTCTACTGGAGGAACTGATGGAGAACCGTTCTTCCTAAAGATGTTCCCTCAGTTGGTGTTTTGATGATGATGATGATGATGATGATGGTGGTGGTGGAGCTGCTGTCTAACACGTCGCTCCAAAATCTCCCACAGGTGTTCAATTGTGTTGAGGATCTGGGGACTGTGAAGGCCATAGTGCATGATTGACATCATTTTTATACTCATTAAAGTGTTCAGTGAGTCCTCGTGCCCTGTGGATGCACTTGTTTATTCAGGGTTCCTTCCTTTCATTCGTCACCCGTCTGTATTTGTTTCTACTTTATAACTGCTTTGGCAATACTGCAAATTTAGCTCCAAACTGAATGAAGAAAGAGCGTGAGACACCAGCCGACCACACACACCCACCCACACCTCATCAGGACAAGCTGCTCTCGGATGGAGACCCACCTCATGTTTGAGTACCGTGTTCTCTCCTCCTCCGTTGAGCTGAGCGTGCAGGCCGTTCATGCTCGCCACCACTCCGGCGTCCTCGTACCTGCTCAGGGGGTAGATGGATGGCAGCGCAGGCACTTCATCATCGTCGTCATCACTGCCGCTGAAGACAACGAAGGAGGGAACAAGGTTAACAGAGCGGACGGAAAAAGAAAGAAAGACTATCACCCCTGTTAAAAGGTGTGGCTTTATAAATCCCGGTTTAAAGGCATGTGAGAAACAGAAGTGATAAAAGTGACAGAAGCAGGCAGTCACACCAGCGAACGATTCCTACGGGAAGCAGCTGCGTAAGGTTTTGTACGTCATGTATAATTCTGCTTCATACCCAACCCGAACAGTGATACTCACAACGTGGGCACGCCGTCCTGGGGCAGGAGGAGGCGCGGGTGCTGCTGGATGGTGATGGGGGAACTGGAGGCGGAGCCGGATCCGGAGCCAGAGGCGGAGCTTCCTGAAGACATGCTTGGAGGATGAACCTCGGACAGGTAGTCTCGAGGAGGCTCCGCCTGCAGGGGCAGCTTTAGGTGAAGCTCCTCCCCAACGGGGGCGTCCATGATGCCGCACGTGAGGATGTGAGAAAGGCTGCAATCGTCACATGTGCACCTGGTGGAGGACGGACAGGTGTAAAAAAACAAACAAACAAAAAAAACCTTGTAAAGTTATTTAAACATAAGAAAGAGCAGGATGTGCTCAGAGTGAAGCAGAGAATAATGACTTCATAGTTTACCTGATGATCAGCTAAACAAGTCTAAGCTACATAATTACAGATAGATACAGGGTTGTTTGATGGCTAATACTAACGTTATTAGCGTAGCACCCTTGTACCACAACAAAACCTCTTAGCGTCTCATGCTTAAACGGACATGGCATATCGGTTCATTTTGATCATCAATGACTTATGCTCAAGGTTAGGGTTAGGGTCATGTACTTTGCTAGGAGCCAAATACAAGCTATGAAAAAGTGCATGATCATTGTACATGTAATGTCAGCCTGAATAACAGTCACCCATCACTGACAGCTCAAGTTCAAGCATGTTTTTATTGTCATTCCTCCATATAGCTCATGTTACAGCGGTCAAGTGATCAGCAATGCGTATGCTCCACGTGACTATAGTGGTGTTAAATCACCAATTCAAACATAGTAACAACTAAACTAATATTATATAGTTTAGAATAACTATTATAGCAGCTGTTTCTACACGAACAATGCATCCCTCTAGTACTTTTAATGAAAGTGGATTGGAATTCTTCATGTAATTTTCCTCCTTGTTCAGTTCTGCAGGGGTAAACAGCTAGTTTTCAGAATTTCTTTTTCCCGTGTGGATGAAAAGGGCTGAACATCTATCATCATCAAAAAGGATTTACCAGGCTGACACACATGCATAAATACAAGTGATAGATTCAGAGCAGGTCTGATGTGGCTCTTAAGCTGTTGTGTCTAATGACGTCCCCTGAACGTGGGCGCTGTAATCAATAACGAATACAAAATAGGATCGTCTGGAGATCGTGAGTTCGAATCCCCGGCGATAACCCTTACCCTCCTCGGTTGGTTGCTGTTGCCCGATAGTGGAGAACTAGCTAGTGTGTGGGAACTGGCAATGACCAAATTGGGAGAAAATGGGGTAAAAACCAACATAAATAAATAAATAAATTAATTAATTAATAAAAAAAATAGGGCTGGACAGATATAAAGTATCAGTCCAAATTGTTGTTGTTGTATGTGCTCATTTGTACGGTGTAATGATGCTCTCTTGGATGACTGTGGTATAGTCGTGATTGGAACTCGCGATCACGTGATGATATGGTGAAACCTTAAACAGTTGTGCCACTCAGGAGCCACCGCTTGTGTACGAGAGTGCAGCGTGGTGAAGTTCACGCTATCGCCCCGTTGTAAAGTTGCATTATACTGTTTAAGGTTTCACCATATCATCACGTGATCGTGGGTTTGGTGTAAAAACAGCCCCACAACATCACAGATTCTCCACCATACTTAACAGTGAGGATTATGTTCTTTTCTGAATAACCATCCTTCTTTTTACACCAAACCCACCTTGAGTGTTTGTTTCCAGAAAAGTAATTTTTGTCTCATCTGACCATAAAACCCGGTTCTAGTCAAAGTACCAGTAGCATCTAGCATCTAAGCACCTGCTTTTGTGGTTAGATGAAAGAAAAACCATTCTTCTGGCACGCCATGCAGATAGTTTCTTGGCATGGAGGTGGTGTCTAATTGTAGACTTGGTGACCCCAAAATGCTGGCTGGTTCATTACAGCTCCGGTTGTTTTAAACTTCTTAATTATTGCCCTAACAGTGGATATGAGCATTTTCAGGCATCTATTTTCTTATAGCCAGTGCCTGATTTATGAAGGTCAACACACTTTTGTCTCATTTAACTTGTGTATTCTCTAATCTTCCACGTGTTGAGGAGTGACTAAGGGAATTTGGTCTCTGTGTCACTTCATATTTATACCCCTGTGAAACAGGTGAACTTAAAAAGTAAAATATAAATGGGAACATGCTTCAGTTACATTTTGTTCAAAAGAATTTCTAGGGATGCCAATAATTGTGACTCGTGGTTTTAGAAATTTATATATTTTTGGATAAGGGATTTTTATTTTCTTAGAATAAATTTACTTCAATTAAAGGGTAGATTTATCTCATATTTTCAGATTTAGATTAAACTAATTAACCACAAATAAATTTTTTCATAACCCTTTTTACCCATCTTTACCAAGTGTGCCAATAATTCTGAGTGTCATTTGACCTATTTAATTCATTTATTAATTTAGGGTATTTCAGATTTAGTGTATTTATTTGTTTATTTAATTCATGTATTTAATATCAACACATGCCTCATCTATATACCAGCAGATTTAGTCTGTGGTATGATCAGGTAGAAGAGTCATTCACTGTGTAATATTTGTGTGAGTGTAACTCTCACTTTAGTCTCTCTCGGGGGGAAAAAAACAGGAGCACACATGCTATTAAATAGGACTCCTGAGATGCTCCATCCACAGAGCTACCTCATTAGAGAAACACCTTATCTCAAATGAATGCTCCTAAGTAGTTTTAAATCAATTTACATGCATAGTATCCCATAACACACAGGGTGGAAATCTGCCTGAAATGTCCCTGAACCTGTAATTAATTACAGAAAACAGTACATTTATGTCTAACAGAGATATGTGTATATGGCACTTATTTTATCTACATTCAGGAAATCACATTTTGTTTAATGAACAATATGATCCAATATACAGGGCTAACAAAATTCTTGAGTCAACTCTGATTCTTTTTTGGCCAAACCTATTATCTCTGTTTACTCAGATGTGTACAAAGCAGGCAACTACATATTTTTAAACTCTGAGCTCAGTCTGTTGTTGAGTATCTCAACATGCTCACATTGAGAATTATAGTCTCTGGAGTGGTTTCCTTTCATTAATGGTTGATTTTGACTAGAGCTGGCCCGAACAATTTGAATATTTGAGGATTCGTTTGTTAGGTTGGTATTCGATTCTCTATTTAGTATTCGGAAGCTTCGTCTTTTTTAATCAAGTTCAAGTTCAAGTAGGTTTTTATTGTCATTTCACCATATACCTCGTATACATTGAAATGAAATGTCGTTTTTACAGGACCATGGTGCAACACGCAACGAAACAGCAGCACGCTATACAGGACTACATAAAGTGCAAATACACG
>JAOUQW010000038.1:23338120-23360917 GCA_028565825.1 Olivaichthys viedmensis | reverse complement strand
CTGTATGCACACAAATACCCACAATTCTGTACTGTATGCACACAAATACCCACAATTCTGGACTGTATGAAAACAAATACTCACAATTCTGTACTGCATGCACACAAATACCCACAATTCTGTACTGTATGCACACAAATACCCACAATTCTGTACTGTATGCACACAAATACCCACAATTCTGTACTGCATGCGCACAAATACCCCCAATTCTGTACTGTATGCACACAAATACCCACAATTATGTACTGTATGCGCACAAATACCCACAATTCTGGACTATATGTGCTCAAATACCCACAATTCTGTACTGGGTGCACACAAATACCCACAATTATGTGCTTAGAACTGCTTAGATCTGGTTGAGGGTTACCTCAGGATGCTGAGAAAGTGACACAGCGGAGCACTTTAATGGAGATCCAGTTTTTAATGCCTAGATTTAAATCCCAAAAATATTCAAATGGACGTGAACGGAACATTCTAGTCTCAGACCAACACACAACATCACATCAATAAAGTTTCCTCAAATTCTAAATGGGCCAAGGTGTGTTTTAATGCTTACATGCCTATAATAAGCTCATTGAGTATTGTGTAAGTGTGTGTTGTGTAATTACATGCTACAACAAAAAGAAGCGGTAACGATTATGGAGGAAATAATCTCATTTCCCGAGTACATGGATAATTACAACCTTTCTTTAAATGATGGCGAAGTTTTGGAAAGTTTTTAAACCCTTGGTTTTTGAAAAGCTTAATCGAAACAGTCTAGGGTGTATTTCTAGCATTTGGCACATGGAATGAACTAACACAGAGACTGAAAGATTTTCTGAACCTCCTGAAAGTCTTAGCTTAATATGGAAGCCCACTTAAATTTTTTTAAATTAATAATTCATTTATCATAACTCTGAGAAATTAAGTCATAATTACAACTTAGTATCTCATAATTATAGGAATCTAGGTCAATAATGAGAAACCTTCTCATAATTATGACTTAGTTTCACATAATAACGAGATATTCTCATAATAACGATAATTTTTTTTCAGAATTACTGTCACAGTGTGTAGCGGTGCAGGCAGGACACAGGCGCAAGCCGTGTTAACATTGAACATTTATTCAAATGACACACACATACAGAGCTACACATAACATTAAACAATCCAAGACAAACTGGACGGGGACACGAGAGCTATTTAAACAGATACTAATTACACAGACAAATGAGAGGCAGGTGGGGTAAATCACATTACGGAACAGGGTCAATTACATACAAACAAAAGCGCGTGGTCATGCACGTCGCTGTGGCAAGTGCCTCCCCCCCTAACGCTCGGCTCCCGCCGCGCACCCAAGCACCCATAACCGGTGACCCGTAGGGCCAACGTCCATATCCAGGTGAGCGCTCTGCAGACGGCACTGCACGGGCAGATGAACTCCACCCTTCATGCAGCCCGAAGCGACGACGTCCTTTCCGGGATCAGGGGGCGCGCGCGTGACAATTACGACTTAGTTTCGCGTAATAACGAGATATTCTGATAATAACAGGATATCTTCTCATAACCATGACCTAGTTTCTCGTAATAATGAGATAGTTTCTCCTAATTATGACTTAGTTTCTCATAATATCGAGAAAGTTTCTCATTATTATGACTTAGTTTAAACACCCACAATTCTGTACTGTATTTCATGCACTGAAAAGAGATTCACATGAAGCTAGTGTGCCTAGGTGTTTAAATTAAGTCATAATAATGAGAAAATATCTCATAGGGCATAATTATGATCAAAATTTTCATTATTTATCTTTTTAAGTGGCGGAAACTGTCACGCGCACGCCGCCTCGTGTTGCGCTGCGTGTGTGGTCGCCATGGCGACAAGCGCCACGCACTCTGTGTTTTTGTGTGTGACCCCGGTCTAGTGATGTTAAGTGATCCCACCTGTCTGCCGTTTGTTAGTGCAATCAGTGTATGTATTTAAGTCCTCGTGTCCTTGTCTAGTTGGTTGGTTATTGTTCGATGTTGTCATGGTGTTTGTAGAGTGTGTGTTGGTTAAAATAAATGTTTGGTTGCAACGGCTTGCGCCTGTGTCCTCCGTCCGCTGCTGCACCGTGACAGAAACGGGCTTCCATAGCTTAAAGCATATTATTCAGTAACTACAGTAAAACTAAAAGGAAAGGTGTTTAGTTATGAGAGTGAAGAATTTAACTCTGGATCCTCTGACAGGTCTTGGAAGTTTAAGAGGTTGAAACAGTCTACTTGAATAAAAGCCTACAGTATATTTGTGTACAGTACATTTATTTGGCATAAATAGGTCTTGATTCAAAGAATCTTATAAAAATATGAATCACCAAAAGTCATCTCCTTCTGTCACACACACACATATATACGGAGATGCTCATGCCTTTTCCTGGCATGGCCTTGGCTTCATCTAAAGGATACATCAGCTGAATGGTGGGCATTTTTATTATAAATGAAGGTGTGGGATTGATAGCATGCTGGACCTCCACGCCAATAAAATATCTGCCCATTTAAAGTGTCATGAGCCGTCCAAGGTGTTCATTACGGAGTTGCGTCCCCCCCTCCACATCGAGGGCCAAAAGCAATCCAAGGTGACACACGTCAGGCGACGGTTTGCCGTGCCAGCCGTCTCATCAGCTGGCTCTCCTTCGCCGCTCGTCCCCGGAGAAATAAGAGCGTGTCTAGCAGGGGCCATGAGGCAAACACACACACTTTATCAAGGAGAACGTGTTTGCATCGATCTCAGAGGGCCATTATTGCAGGGTCTGATTTCAAACCATCCACTCAGTGCTATTGCTAGTGGGGTGAGAGCCCGCAGCTTTAATTTAATTTATAAAATAAAATTGGGGCGTCAGAGCTATAATTCTTGTTGAGGGGAGCTAGAATTACAGACTGGATCTACATGTGGATCTGTTTAGATGCAGAGTAGATGGTTAAGATTTGTGCAGTGTTTATTTACAAGGGGTGGAAAAAAGTACATAAAAAAATCATACTTAAGTGAAAGTATGGGGTGTCAAAATCGTACTCAATTAAAAGTCAAAGTAGCGAGTCAAAATTGTGCTTAAATTAAATAATATTCCATAATTTAAGGAAAATGTAAATGATTTATGAATGTATTAATTTTTAAACATGCAAATTTTACCACATTTGCAAATGAGCAACTATTCGCACATCTCAATTCATGTAGGTTTAGGGGCGGGGTTAATGCCCGCACCTTCTCTTACGACTTCAATAATAAGAAAGCAAACGGAATCCAACCACATCGCCCTCATTGCGTTTGAAATTGTAATTTTTTTTACATTTCTTTTCCACTGATGTATGAAGAGCAAGTGAGACTAACAGGCGGTCCTTGCACAGTGATTAGTTGTGGTATCCATACAAATTGGTTGCCAATCGATTTGACTGGATGTTTCAAATCTAGTTAATAAATAAAGATAAAACGCACATGAATGCAATTGATTGAATTGGTAGCCAGGCAAAAGATAAAAGAATACATGGGTCATGATCTTTGAGATTTGTAATGAGATTTGTAATTTTACTTCTGTTTATTAGCACAAATGTTCACTAAAAACTCACACTGGCAGCGATTTTTCACTTTGCGTCGCTCAAATCGTTCTACGTTGGTCGCTAGTGGGTGTTCCTATCTTTACTGCCGGTTGCCATGGTTTCACTGGTAGCATCAGGCTAATGGCAGTGCTGGCTCAGTGGTTAGGGCACTGGGCTACTGATCAGAAGGTCGTGGGTTCAAGCCTCAGCTCTGCCAAGCTGACTCTGACCTCTGACCCCAGCTTACCAACGTGCTGGGATATGTGAAGAATCAATTTCACTGCACAGTACTTGTATATGTGAGCATTATAAAGGAGCTTTCTATTCTATTCTAGTGCTACACAAATGACATATATATTATGCAAACCCACCCGATTGACGACAAATCAGATGTCTTCACGCTAAAAATGAAATGTTGACCTGAAATCAAATGTGTTCCTGCTAAAATAAAAATTCTGGAGGGAAATCACTTGTCCAGAGACTCTCGCTCAAACAAACCCCCGTAGAGAGCGGCGCTAGCTTTATAACAGGGCTGTAATAGCAGGGCTGGTTCCACAGCAGTGAATTCGAGGCTAGCGGCAGATTATCAAAGCGCACAACGGCCAGCGCTTAAACAGCTACTATTCAGCAACCACATTTTTTCCTATCATCTACATTCAGTAAGTACAATAAAGCATAACGGAGCTTTCTGAATTGACAGGCAACATAATTGACAGGAAAATAGAAACATCTCTTTGTGCCGATTGGTTGGATGTTGGTGATCCACATCATTTGTTCAGAGTCTGAGGTGCTTCAGGGATCCAGAGTTTCTCCTCTGAGCAGATATTTTATTGAAACCTCACCAAATATGACAAAAAGTGTTCTGACCTACTTACTGTTACTATTTGAATGAAATCTAGGCCTTGGGTAAGTTGGCAAAAATTAAGCGAATGGTGTGTAAACTTAATATTCAGATACATTTCAGTTTCATATAAGGATTTCTCAAACTGATGAAAGTTTGAGAACCCTAAACCGTTCTTTGGTTTGTCTTACTGGGCAAACCCTTAAAAGTTCTATGTAGAACCCTACAATAGTGGGTTTCCCTTTCAGAGAGGGTTCCAAGTAGAAACTATTTAGGGAGCTAAGGACTTTTAAGTAGCCAAAGAAGCCTTGAGGGAACATTTTTATTTCTAAGAGTGCAGTTTTCAACAATGTATTTGGTTTAACTTAAAATGTTGTGTTTGTTTTTTGTTTTTTATAAACGAGGTGAAAATAGTTATTTGGTGGTGGACTTTACTTTAGAACCTTACTGCATTTTCTCCTTCACTGTATCATGATGTAAAGCGCACTGTACGCTGGTTAAAAGTACAGAACCACAGACGCATTGTACACGATATTGTCATCTTTGCATTGCTGCGGCGTGAGTCGAGTACACTGACAGCTCCGTTCACAGCGCATATCAAGTGCCTGCTCCGTGATGCCATTGTCTGGTCAGTGCATCACTGCTTTAATGTTTTTTTTTCTCTCCAAGCTTCACAGACCATGTGTCATCTGTGACAGGAAGTCGGTAAGTTGGCGTGTCTCATTTCCATGTGGTATGTTTCAGTGAAGTAAGATATGTGAGATTCAAGTCGCTGTAGTGGCCATGGTGGAAATGTGAAAATAGATTCTTCTGCTGCGGATCAGATGGACAATTGTCCCCTATACAGTTGAGTGCAAAAGTTTGCATACCCTTAGGACAAAATGAAGAAGATAAATAAATACATTTTAACCAGCAAAACGTGTACTATATTAGGTTTCACTGACTTTCCTTTACAAAATTTTCCCTTTTTCCCTTTCAGAAAATGTTCCAAGTACAACCCTTGAAGAACCCTTTTTTTCTGGACACACCCACATTTCACTTTAACTTCTTGGAGATCTAATTTCTATAGATAAATTGTAAAATAGAGGTATGAAATCACAGGGGATGCAAACTTTTGCACTCAACTGTACATTTATATTAACCACTTTTATTTTATTCAAATTTGGTTTTGGTCATTTGTTTGTGGCTGGTCAACATATGGAACTGTTGTTCCGTTTGCACTTGAAAGCTCTTTATACCTGTAACTCTTTTTCTCGTTTTCATTCACTGCTTTTCGTTTCCTGGTTGAAATCATCAAACGAGTTAGAACTTTCACTGACAGGTTTACAGGTAGGAAGTTTTGTACATAATGATACTGTCTAAAGGGTTTTTGATGGCAAATCCTAATATAGAATCTTACATTGTACTTTTTTGTCAATACCTGCTAATAAACGTTTTCCCAATCACTAACTAATAATTATTATAAAGTCAATACATTATGTGATGTCAAAACCTTATGTGAACATTTTACTCTTACAGAAAGTGCTAACATTACACGCAGAAAACAGATTTTCTCATTACAAAGCCTTTTGAATTTGAGCATTTTCAAAAAATTATTTTAATTCTCATCCGCATAGACTACAAAGTCCTGCTTACGACATTTAAAGCTCTAAATGGTTAAAGCTCCGGCGTATCTTGCTGATCTTCTGAAGCAGTACGGGCCATCCCGAGAACTTTGCTCAGCTGAGGCAGGAAGATGGTTTTCTTATATCGCCCCTAAACTCAGGAATCGTGTTCCAGAGAACATTAGGAACGATCTTGCTAAGTAATAAGTCCTTAAATATAAAGATTCAGGTCTTTGGTAAAACACTTGTTTAACATGTTTCCTTATTTAATTGCCATTCTATACTTTTTTGTTTTACTTGTGGCTCTAATAGTGAGTAAACTGTAATAAAACATAAGGATCTCCATGTGTTTTAAAAACATTTGACTGGACCTCTAGTTAAGCACATAACCATGGTGACGGATGTGTTTGGTGACCGGGCTTTCTGCATCACGTGGTCCTGATGACGGTGGCTGTGGTTGCCAGGATACCACCTCCTCCACTACCTCCTCATGTGACTTCCAACCTTTCCAGAGGTGGCAGTGTGGATCTATCAGGTTAAAGCACACAGAAACATGAAGGATCTGAGCGAACACGAAAAAAGCACCATCTGATTAAAGTGTTTACAAAACTTTTTTTTTTCATTTGGTAAGGTCAGGATTTGACTCATGGTGAAAATATTAATTAATGCCATGCAAATGCAAATCTGTGTCAGTTTCATCCTCTCTCTTCTGTGGCTTTTTTGCCATCCATCTGTTGCTCATTTCCTTTTATTCTGGTCCAATCCAGTCCTGCCGTGTAACCCGCAGTGTGTGTGTGTGTGTGTGTGTATGTGTGTGTGTGTGTGTGTGTGTGGTTCTACTTACTTACATGGTTTGGAGTAACACCCAACACAGCCATACAGCAAAAATCAAGCAAACATCATACAGCTCATATCAGGAAAGATGAACGATAAAGGAATAATAGTGTGTACACAAGTTTTAACCAGACATGACATCATAGCACTATTTTAGCTGCCACAATAGTTTTTTTTTTTCAGTCTGTGTAGACGACAAACTGATAAATCCTGTTTTAAAGACAAGAAGTGTGATTTATTGTGAGCATTGCATGGATTATTTTGAGCCATTTCTTTTCATAATTCCAAAAATAAGATGCTTCATACACCCGGTGACATCAGTCACACATTCTTAAATTGCACCTTCACTAAATGGGCTATTGGGAAAAGTCATTCGGTACACTGTTGAAAAAAAAAGGAGTACATAACTTTGTGTGTCCTCACACACCAGCTCTTTATACTCGTTTCCTAAAGACAGTTTTAAAACACTGTGAACTTCATATAAACTCTGAATCTCTAAAACAATATACAATAAACTATTTTACATATTGATTACAATACCATTTTTTTTTATATTTTACAGTACTAACTGGGATTAATCAACAATGTGCAAAAAAACCCGCTAACAGAACTACAGTACAATCCAAAGCTACCCAGTGTAATTAACTCATCATATAAACTCAAACATATACTCACAGATACTCTCATGAGTTCTTATATGCCATTTTCGAACACCCAGATGATAAATCTTAACCTTTATTCCAATAAACACTCGAGGCACCCAAACCCCAGTCACAGCTCACATGCTCATCTTGCCCAGACCGGTCTCTCCCAATTGGTTCATTGCGCATGTGCGCCTAAAGCTGTGGTCACACCAGAACTCTGCCCAGCTCAACACTCAGACAGCCCTCTCTTAAAGCAACAGAGCCTCTTTAGTGGACTAAGGGTATTAAATACACCACTTGGCTACATTAAAACCAGATTTGGTTTGATTATGTACTGATGAGATTAATGAGTATTACTGTAAGTTATTGTCATATATAGTATTATAAGAACCTTGATATTTGACAATATAGACTAAAGCTGAGCAAAACTGACTAGTTGTTGAATCAGTGGTTTAAATGTAGAAAAACTCTATATTAATAGTGCTGTGTAACATCTGAGGTTTGGGATAAAGACCATACTAAAAATCCCATCCTCCTTGGTGATATATTCACATCTCTTCACTATAATTCTCAGAGTTTTAGCATGACTCTCATGTTCTCCCTGCTTCTCCATTGGGATCTTTAGAAAAGTGGGTCCAGCCGTCTGGCACCTTCTAGCATTCTGTCGTGGAAAGTTCCTGTTTGCTCTTGTTTGGGCTCCCTCCTGCTCTGGCTCTGCCCTGACTCCCTGTAATCATTGCTCTCATTTGTCTCCAGTTTGCTTTAGCTGTTTCTTGTTGTCTGGTAATTCCAACCTGTGTATATGTCCAGTACCTCTGTGTTTGTGTGGTGTCTTTGTAAAGTTTTGCTGGTGTTAACAGCATTTTTAAGCTGTGGTTCTAGCGTTCTAATTTCCCCTTTTCCACTAACACGCTGCCAGCAAACTTTTTTTTTTAAAGCTCAACCCGTATTTCAAGCGGTTTGAGAGCCAAATCAATCAGATGTGTCTGGATCTCGACGCAGATTTCTGTAAAGCTGATTTTTGACAATGTCTCTTTCACAATATCTCTATACAAATACAACTGAATTGAATTGAATATGGCCGTTTCCTGGTGCAAAGCGTAAAAAATAATACCTGTGATGGATTTTACAAGTTGCTTATTTTACTATCCTTCACACAGCACAGTGACATTGTCATAGACAATAATGATACGCAAGATGACATGTTTTAATTGCTTTTAGCTAATAAGGCAAGGTTTTGTTAGCATTAGTAATGTAGCTCACATTAAGTTTGTTGTAATTTTGCTAGTAAAAAAATTATTTCCTCCTCAAATCCTCAAACCATTGATTCATGGTTGTGATATTATTTTTTTCAACAATAATTTTCAATACCCTGCATGCTGTTCATGTCATATTTTAAAGGTGGCCAAGTAAATTGGTCAAGTTGCTCGATTCGAAATGATGGCTCCTGACATGTTCTTGGTTCTAAACCAAACGCATTTTGGTGCTGAAACCGATCTGGGGTGCGTTTCCCGAAAACGATGAATCTTAGTGATTAACGAAGAACTTAACAAAGGACGTATGTTACGTACAAGCCTGTTTTGCGAGTGTTTCCCGAAAGCCTTAATTAACAGAGATTTAACAAACGAGTTTTAAGTGCTTCTTCGTTGACTCCGCCCCCCCAAACAAGTCTGGCAAAAAACAGTGCAAGTCTTATGATCAAACAATTGATTCACAAATTCTATATATGGATTAAACACCGCAACAGTATAAATAGACGGCGATAGACAATATTTTTAAATGGCGGATGACAGACGTAAGCGTAATCAACAATTTACAATATAAATTATGTTTGTTTTGGGAGGAGATAGAACAAGATATGTTATACGAAGTACTTAGCGTTTAGAGAAATGCACCCCTGATTCTGCTGGCTGAGAACAGACTTTTGTGGTGGAAAAGCATGAAACGGTCCCAGATTAGGAACCGTTTTAAGAACCAGCACCAGCACCTTGTTTGTTAGCATTTGGTTTAGCAATGTAGCTCCCTTTAAGTTTGTTGTAATTGCCAGTAACATGGTTATTTTTTCTTGTCAAACCACTGATTTATGGTTGCGATATAAATGTTTTTTTCAACAATAATTTTCGAAACCCCCACACTGTTCACGTTCTATTTTAATCATGGTTGTGTAAATAAATTGAGATGCTATAGACGGCGTCCCCAAGCCCCAGATGTCGCCAGTTCTTGGTTCCAGGTGGAACTGATCCGATTTTGCTGTCCATTAACTGGCTCTCTTCTGGCTGAAAAGAATGAAACTATAAGCCTGTAAGCCTCTGTCACACCATCGACTAAGCCTCCTTCCCCTGTCCAGCATTCAGCGTCACCGGCCTACTGGCCACTGGCTCTGCCCTATCAACAGAAAGTCCACCTGACAATAATCAAGGAATCAAATACAAACCGTTCACACACACCATGGACTAGCGAAGTCTCTCGCTCCCACACGAGTCACTGTGCTTTTTGTTTGTGTTTAATAGTGTGCTATCCCAGTTCTTGACTTTGCGTTACGTGTTCTTGACTTCGTCTTTTGCCTGATCCATGGTAGCCTCCTTGTTTCCAGATTCGTCTAAACATTGTATCTCTTTTATTTCTTGGTCTTTACTCTCAGCCTGGGTTGCTGTTATGGATTTTAACCAAAATGATTGGAAATACTGCCTTTGGGCCCCTGGTATTACCCTAAATATATACTCACATATATAGATCCATACATTTGTGAGTGCTTCCGCCTCTCTCCTCATCATGAGAGTGCACAGAAATGAGCTCAGTATCTGTTGGCTGGGCTTTTTTTTGTTGTTGTGTGTGTGTGTGTGTGTGTGTGTGTGTGTCCGCGCCATGCTCTGGCCACCAGCCTGACTGATGCTGTCTGAACTGTCCTAATTGTTTAATTGGGTTGTGGAGGGTAGGATGTGCCAGCTGCAGGGTGAATCATGTTTACGAGGCTTCCACTGGCGTGATGGCGTGATGGCGGGGAGATCAGAGCGATGAGGCCATTGGCAGCCAAGCTGGCATCTGTCGTCCGTGTCATGGCTAATAGAGGGGAGACCTCGGGGTCTGATTATATAGCTAACTCTCTCTCAGTTCATCTCCTTTTCTCTCTTTGCTCTGTGCCTCTCTATATAGTGGCTTTTCAATTTTCAATTTTTGCAGCTCCAAAAAAATTGAGAGAACAGCTCAAGATGCGAGAAATAGAATTGTGGAATTAATTATGGCGTAGCGAGTGTGTGTGTGTGTTCCAGTCTCGCCATGATATATGTGCTTGGCTGACGCTCTTTTGATGATGTCGTCTTTGTTATTCCTCCTCTGAATTTTCAGTAGTAGAAGTTGATGGAACCATACAGCGAATTCCCAGAAATTCACTTCAAATTGGCCAAACATTTGGATGGAAACTTTATCTCCTCATCATCCAGTCCTCATCCACCATTCTCTCTTTCTCTCCCTCTCACTTTTTCTCTCCTATACTGTATATACCTCTTCTCTGTCTCTCTCTCTCTCTCTCTGACAGTCACCTGTAGTTTTAAAGTCAGTAACTAGCACAGCCTAGGGGGAAAATCAAAGAAAGCTCTCTCTCTCTCTCTCTCTCTCCACACACCCCATATCCCCCCTTCCCATCTCTGTCTCTCTGTCTAAGATGATTCTGCTGGACACCTGTCAGAAATGTCACACTTTCAGTTAAAGCCCTCATGCTGCCATCCCCCATCCAAACTTACACTCTTGTTAAATGGTGGCGCTGCAGTGGATTCTGGGAGAAGCTGAAAAAGTTTCGTCCCCAGCTCATGCATATGCAACCTGAAGGTAGATAACGATTGTGGTGCCTAAACCAATACATCTGCTCCACATAATCAGACTTCTCGATTAGGCTTGATCAGAGTGTGATCAGCTCCGGGCTGCGTTTCCCAAAAGCCTCACAGTACAGAGATTGTTAAACGGTAAAGCGAGCATCCATTTGAACACTGTCTCAGTTAAGATGATCTTAACGTTATTATGCTTTTGGGAAACCTGGCCTATGTTGGATTCCACCTGGACCTGAATTCTGGAACAGGGTTGGTGATCACTGTTCTAGTTGCACAGAGCTGAAATCCTGCCCTGGATAAAACATGGAGATATTTTGGTTTTTAAATTGGGGAGTACTGCAATCCACTGCACTCTTAGAAAAAGGGTTCTTCAGATAGTTAATGGTTATTAGCTTCCTAAAAAGGTTTTTACTCAAAACCATTTCTGATAGGGAAACACTCTTTTGTAAAATTCTACATAGAACCTTTAAGGGTTCCCCCAGAGGGACAACTGAAGAACCCTTAAGGGTTATATATTTGACCTTTTTTTTCTAAGAGTGTGAGCTACACAATAAATAAGTAATGTTTTACTGTCTTCAGTTGTCATACAGATTCTTATACGGCGCTGTCCCAAATGGTGCACTTGTGGTCTTGAGGTCATCGTTTGCTTGTGTCCACGAGGTCAGCAAAGCCGGAGGGTGTCCCATTTCTCACTTTGGGGTTTAAAATGGTGCTTAGGACCCCATCTATGCACCCTTTGAACTATATTTCTGGCATTTTGGTGTTTATAAAAGAAAAAAAAACTATATCAGTCAGTAAAAGATTCGATAAATTTTAGTGTACTGAACTAAATGACTTGAATCACTAGAAAGTATAATTTTACACATGCTTACACAAAAAAAGGTTAAATCTAGAAAGGTTCTATGAAAATCAGAGATTTAGAGATCAGAGATTATAACAGAGGGTTTCCCTATCAAAGAGGGTTCCAAGCAGAACCCTTTCAGGAATCTAAAAACCTTAAATCTATGAAGAACCTTTAAAAAACCTTTAAAGAACACAACAACATCCTGGAATATGGTGAAGTCTAGAGGACTGTCCTGAATGCTCGCGTTTACACCGTCTCACTCTCGAGGACTCATACACCACAGGCCCGCACCATGATGATGTCACCAAAGTGCGGACTTGGAGGTTTAGGGTGCCGTGTGTCTTGGAATACCTTCAACTTAAGGAACGGTACTAACTAGAATTCGAATAACTTGTTATAACACCATCAAAATGTAATAATGGTGTTTATTTCACTCAAATGTTGTACTACTTATAATAAGAAGAATAAGAATGATAAGAAGAGTCGTCAACATCATTTTCAGCAAGTAATCCGATCAATTTATCACATAATTAAGAATTCATTGTAGAACATCAAAAAGAACCGTTAAGATCATTAATTAAAAGCTTCCTTTGGGATGCACGAAAAAAACCGTATCTCACCTACAACAGAGCAACACCTTTCTGTGGCAGATCAAGTGGTGTGTTCATAATAGAATAAAGTGTTTTGTAACTTGCCTTGTTAGCTCAAATGAGTTTTTCATCCATCCCTACCAGTACGTCCTTGCACAGACATCTTTAAGTAAAAGACAAGGGAACTTTTCAACACCCCAACACATCCACAAAAACAGTGTGACAGTGCGAGGCGGATTTTGGATGATGGGGAAACTGCAGGCGAGTCCCTGGTCGCCAGGCTCACGATTGCACTACAAGGCATTTACTTCAAGAGCCCTTCTGTGGCCATAAAAATACAATTACTGTACACGCCGACTAAGAGGGGGCTGAGAGCAAAAGGGAAGGAGCTTAAACTCCTCCTGGGGTCCTAATCCAGGATTCATGAGTCATGAGTAAAAAAATAATAATTGAAAAAAAAACTAGTGATCAACAAATCAGGATCTAAAAAAAAATGTCCTTGTTGCTCTGATATGATGTGGACATTGCTCAATAAATATAGCTACAGAACATCTAACCTAATGTATGATTCTAAGAACTAGAGGCATGCAAGAATAGCAATGCAGATAATGACAGACACGTGCAGGCAAGAGACGAAAATGCCTCATAGCCCTATGTGAGAATTCATTTCAGCCTACATGCCAAACCCATAAAACATAGAAGGTGGGTCATGGCTATAGCAGAGCCTGAGAAATCTCTCCTGACACTGTGGGTAAACTCTGAAGCACTCAGTGATCTGGACCAGGTGGCAGATTTATGGAGGTGGCTGTATATTATGGCAGTAACTTCATCAGGCCTGGGCATCCATACCCATCTGATGGCTGATCATACATCATGGAAGGTCCGAATCCATCTGCAGCTCAGACCATTTGGAAGCATTAAGATATATAATTTCCCAGACGGTCCATATAATCGTGCAGTGGTAGCTGAGTAGTGAAAGGTCCTATGCTTGTGAGTACAAGGTCATGAGGTCAAATCTCAGGACTGGGGCACTTTACGTTATATTAACGTACATCTTTTGGATCATTATCTCTGTACACTGCACATATTCTTTCTACTTCACAATGTGAACTTTTGCACATTCCTTGGTTAATATTTTGCACATCCTGCACAATCTGTACAGCTCTTTCATTCTTTCATTTCATTTCATCTTATTTTATCTTATTCTATGTTTATTGTTATGCACCGATATACCAAGGCAAATTCCTCGTATGTGAAAACCTACTTGGCAGTAAACCTGATTCTGATTCTGATTCTTTAGCAAGTAACCTGCTCAGCTTTATGCTTGCATTGGATTCTGACTCACTTTAGAAAAAGCATCTGCCAAATGAACAAATGTGAAAAATCCCAGATTTCTAATATGGAAAAGACTTCAAGTGTTAAGGAGTTTTGTTCGCAGTGGTTCTACCAAAGATAGCTTTTAAAGGCACTTTCCCATCTGTTAGTCCGTTTGCCGAGTCCGAATCAGAGTGAAATTGATACTTCTTGGTTCGTTTGATATTTAGATTGATTCAATTTAACACTGCACACAATTAAACGAACCAAAGAGCAAAAAACGTTTGCCGAGGGGCGTGTGGGAAGGGGGCGGGGTTCTTTCATTCATTGGTCAGAAATATGGCGACGGAAAATGTAAAGAAACTTTTGGCAAGTGCGCGCAGAAATAGGTTTCTGACCAGTTTAAAACATGTCATTTTGTAAACTGTATCCAGCATTTCTTTTTTTTGTTCTTCAGTCCAGATATCCAGAACACATCATACTTCTGCAGCACTCCAGCTCTGTTCTCTGATTCAGGTTAGCAGGTCACATCTCAAAAAATGCCATCTCCAACCAAAATGCACAGCATGTTTGGTTCACTTCCTGTTGGGTTGAATCAGGGTCAAATCATGTTCTCACTGCAATCAAACTGCACTAGGGAGCACTCTCACAGGGCCGGTTGTTTCAGTCCACACTCGAGTGCAATTGCTGTGTTCACACCTGCCTGAATGAACCGCACCAAGAGGCGCTGATTTGTGTGACTGATAGATGCCGCCTCTTCTCATGCCATTTCTATAGCGTCTGATATCAGACCTATTAGCTTAAGCAAAATATTTTTACATCAGAATACTAAAAGCAAAAGTGAGCACTTTTACGTATGACCAATTAGCACACAGGAAAAGTATTGATGGCTGAATACTCAATACACTGTCCGAAATGTATACCGTGACGCATTACGTTACAATACATAAAAAGAGTCACTTATTCAGAAAACATTTAGACCCCGGTTACACCTCGTCGTTTCATGCGTTTTGAGTATCAGGATTATATCGGGATCGGGATTATCCACATAAAAATGAGAGTGTAAATGCACCCAAGACACAATTGAAATAGATTTAAATCCGATCACTCAAACCACTTCAGGAGGTCTGAAACGCATTTTAGTCACATTTTATACAAGTGTAAATGCATCCGTCTCGCCAAGGCACATCACAACTAAAACCCCTCCCAATAGGTGACGCACAGCTCCATGAATGCTGAAGTTACCGCCTTTAAAAACATTAGCAGGATTAAAATCGCGGCCTTCTTATTCATAAAACAACTAAAAACCAGGAACAACACAGGAAGCTGGTGTCCGAATGTAATGAGCTGATTTGCATATCAACACGTAATACAGCAATCGGATTTCAGTCTGGCTAACCGGAGACGCATTCGACTACAAGTGTAAATGCATGTGGTTAAAATCTTATCAGGATACAATCCAGATACAAGACTTATGAAACAAGCAGGTGGAAATGGGGTCTTAGAATCGATCCTGAAAAGGCACAAATGATTCAGCTGTGTGCATTTTGTACTATTTAGCAAAGTTAGCCTACTACAAGACTGTCATCTTACCAAGAGCTTTATAGACAAGGCAAGTTTATTTGTGTAGCACATTTCATACACAGAGGCCATTCAAAGTGCATTACATAAGCAGACGTAATAAAAAGGTAATAAATTGATAATAGACATGAAATTAAAAAAATAATAATGACATTAAAATTGAGAAATTCGGAAGTGCAATGCAGAAATAAAGTGCATTAGGACCTAAGAGCTCAATGAAAGAAAATAAAAATGTTTTTAAACTGAATTTAAAAACAGCTAAATTCTAAGAAAACCAAGATCTTCTGGGAGTTGGTTCCAGTTAGGTGTAACATAAAAGCTAAATGTTGCTGATTAGTTTGGATTCTAGGCACTACTCGCTGACCTGTACCCATGGATCTTAGAGACCTACTATCTTAATTTATTCTGGACCCAAACCATTGTGTCATTTATAGACTAGTAGCAGCACTTTAAAATCAATTCTGTAACTAACCGGAAGCAAGTGTAAAGATTTTAGAACGAGAGTAATGTACTCTGTTCTCTTGGTGCTGGTTAGAGCTCTTGCAGTAGCATATAGAATGAGCTAGAGCTGCTTAATGGTCTTTTTAGGAGAGTTAGGATCCATTACAGTAGTCAATCCTGCTGGAAATAAAAGATATGGATGAGTTTCTCTAGATATCGTTGGGACAATAAGCCCTTGTACACATTTTTAAAAAATTTCAACCAGACTTGCGAACAAGTGTGCCAGTGAAATGGATTGTATTAAAAAATTGGGCTTATGTAAACTGTAGAAAAACACACAGGCATCAAGCAAACTCTGACCCTCACATGGCTACTCGTGTGCAGCACATTAAAAGCTATTGAGCGCGTTCCAGTCACGTTTCCCTTTCCCGACCTTGAGCCATTGCCGTTCCTGCCCTGTGGTTCCATACACTGTGTTCAGTGGTGGCAGGAAACACTGTTGTATTCACCATCAGGAAGGTTGCCAAAGGTCAGAGAAAACGCTAGTAACCTTTTTATAGCCATCCTCCTTGGTCTTTAGTGCCAAGGTCATGGCTCCACACAGGCCTGCTTCACCTTAACAAACACTTTAGCTTCTGAACAGGTGGTAACAGTACATGCTGGATACATGGGAAGCCATTAGAGACTGATGTGTTGTAGTATAATAAAGCTTTTGGCAACCTAAAGCTTCTCTGAGAGTCCAGAGGATTTTTAAATAACTACAAGTTATTAAGGCAGATTCATTTAACTTGCTCTTTAACCCTTGTGTTGTCTTAAGGGTCAAAAATGACCCACCACTATGTTTAACAGCAGAGAAAACCCCTAAATGATATTTATTCAACTTGAAATTTGGTGACTCTTCATTAGAAAAAGTGAAACACTGCCTTATTGTTTATATTTCCATGAAAGCTGTACACCACCAGGGTATAAAGATGGTCTTAGGGTTATTTTTGACCCTTAGGACAAGGGGAGTATACAGAATGTTAAGACTACACAAGGGTTAAACACTGACCAGCCTGGATGTTTTTGCATACTGTTTACTACTTATCCATAAACAACTCTCTTTTTTATAGCAACACAAATGTAGAAAATCTAAATCTTCTTCTTAATTATAAGCAATATAAGTACCTTGTGAGTACCTCTATAACACTGACCGACTCCATTGATACTCACAAAAAGTAGCCGATTGGAATTTAAAATTTTTATATCGGTTCTTTTATTTCTCCTCCTATTCTTTTTTTAAAATATATATATATATTTTTTTTTTTTTTATATTTAACATTCAATAATATTACCATTAAAACCAATAGTTGTTATGAGTTTTTTAAATAATAGATCAGCCAAAAATTAAATGTACAGAATTTTCCTCTCACCCCAAATGTTGTCGATGTTCCGTGTCTGAGGATTGATTCTTTAGTTCTGCATTGGAACTTTAGTTCTTACGAGGCTAATGTGACTAGCAAGAGAAGGTTATAACCTCCAATTTAGCATCATGCAAACTGCAGCCCTATGTTCATTATAGACATTATGTCATCTCCATGTTGAAAAAAGAATCCTTTTTAGTATTGTTACACCATTTTGACCTGAACAGAAAACGGATGGTATCAAACTTCAAACGATTATAAAAACGAAATTAAAAAGAACGTCAATATATTAAAGGGTTCAAGCCAATGGTATACCTCAAACAATGAAAAAACTAAATAAAAAAAGTACGTCAATATATTAAGAAAGTTTTTTTAGGACGCTCTGCTCCAGTTGGGGTGCAGAATAGTTTTCAGAGGGCTGAGCTGAGAGGACTTCATGACATCACAGTGTTGCCAGGTCCGAGGTTTTGACTACTTTTGAACTGCTTCCACGGGTTTGGAGCATGCGATAGGCGCATCTAGTTCTCATTCTTAATATCAGGCCTGTGCATTACTGCGTGAAGGTATTATTGTTGTGATCAGTCAATTGGTCTACCCCTTCTCTTAGCTATTGTTTATTTATGATAATACGTGTAATAATACAAAACTATTACAGGACCGTGGTGAAGGAACTATTTACAAAAAAACATCTGTTTTTGATACCGCCTTGTTAAAATGTATTGCATGACTTTACTTTTAAATGTCACAATGCTTTTTGCAACAGCAGTCATGCTGTTGGACCAGTCTACAGGTTTTGGAAAGGGGCGCATTTTGAGTGTTTGGGCTGCTTTTGTAAAGCAAAACCTGGCAACCCTGTCAAACAGAACAAATAAACAAAACAGCAGTGCTGGCGGTGAAAGAGGCACGCCTGCGGCAGAGAGAGATGTTGGGTGTAGTGTTGGTTTATTTTGCAAAGAAGAACAAAAAAAAAAAAAAAAAAGATAAAGAGACGGAGAAAGAGGTGGAATGCTTGACTTCATGCTACTGCTTCCACGGCCGCAAGCAAACAAAAGAACCGGGAATCGAACTGCCGCTCCATGCATGTGTTATCTTAATCAAAGACGTAGTGATTAGGAGTTTGGACTCAAACCGCGTCTTTCTTGCTCAAAATATGTCTTTTTGCTTCCAAACATCTCTTTCTCCACGCTTAAGGCTAGCACTGTATTACATTGCACTGTTTATAGTGATTTTCAATTGAAACCCAATGTTTAATCCATGACCCGTGTGTGTGTGTGTGTGTGTGTTTGATTGCTCTCACCCTGTGATACCGGGTGATAATCCTCTCCGGATGTCGCTGAGCCGTCTTTAGTGTGCACTCGCACCACCGAGACTTTGGAGGTGTCACCCACCCGCTGCACCGGCACCTTCACCACAGACACCTGCCCGGCCTCGCTAGGTTCACTCACGCTGAACTTGGTGACCCCGAACCTGATAATGGCCTCTGTGGGAGAAGGGGTAGATGGGAAATGTCAAGTGTACATCAGCAACACAGCTGGAACACTCCCTGCATTGCTGAACCGCTCTTAATCTTATCAAACGACGCTTTTTTCAATGCAGCTTCTCAAAAGTGCTCGAGACCAAATCCAGCTTGCATGAGATGATGATAAAAAAGAACAGAAAGATTCTGCAATGTTTATATTTCTTGTGTTGACTATCCCACTATTTATGTGTTCCTATGTGTTCATTTCATTTGACATTTATGCTTGACAGCTTAATGCATAATATATATAGCAGTCCTTTTAATACATAATACATAACACCCAGACCTTTACTGATGGTAGGAATAGACTGTGGGTAAATCCAACATTGGGATTCGAAGGAGCTTTCTGCTAAACCACTGCTCACATTCACCCACAGGCGGGTGCTGTGTTCGCCCACAACCGGCTCTTTAATATCATCAGCAAACAACAGAGTTCAGGCCTACGAGCTCTTTCGGCTGTGTCAGGAAGTATAAACTTTTGTCACACAGGTAACAGGAGTCTCTGTGGGAGTTCACACAGCTGTGGAAGAACTTGATAATTAAAACTGCGTCAGAATACAATTGCTTCATTATAGTTAATCCCTGGCAGACTGAGAATAAAAAAAGAGATCTAGCATGGTAAAACTGCATTGGCACATGGCTGTTGGCTTGCTTTAACTTTTAAATATATTGTAAGTGATGATGGAGTGTCAGAATAATTATTAGTGAATTTTTTACTGCTGCTTGAAAGACAGACTTTTAGCATATTGGATGAGTATGGCGACACCTCTTCCTGAGACAGAAAGGTGCTACAGAGAACTGTGAAGTTCTCCAGGGGCTGTAAAGGAATGCAGGTTGATACATACAGACTAGGAGCTTTGCTGCAACAAAGCCCAAGCCATCATAAATCAGTCACATATTAAATGGACTCTCCACTTTAGTGTGGCCAGAGGTCCAAAATCATTAGTGTGCTAATTAAGAGATTTGAAAATGTATTTAATTGATATAATTTCCAATGGAAATTCACAATTTTGCATATAACCAATGCCCACACTTGTAGCAGCTCACTATCACCAAGAAGGACCAGTAGGGCTTAAGTGCCTTGCCTAAGCGCATAACAACAGACTGGTATCTATTTAGCAACCCTCTGGTTTACAGCCTATATACCAACCAAAAATACCCAATGAGATTTGAACCAGCGACCCTTGATACTAACACGCTCTTCCATTTCCATTTATTTATTTGGCAAATAAATTGACTTACAATTATGGCCTAATGCAATTCAAGAATATAGAATACAGTGGCTTATTGGTAGGTCTGAGATATGAACTCATAACCTTCAGATGGTCAAAAAACCCTAAATTAATGAGTGCGTCTGGCGGCTCGTGGTGGCCCAAACACCTTACTAACACACTTTATGCTGTTTTTTCCTTTCATTTGTCACCCGTGTTTGGGCCCTGTTCTTCGTACGTGAATTACTAAGTTAGCTGGATTGGATAGTTGACAATTTGGCACAATCTCTGACACTTCCATTCTATGAAGCTGTTTCCGTTCTACGAAGCATAAAAGCAGGCTTGGTCAACGTAAACAAGATTAGATCATGAATTTAGAAGCGTTCTCTGTAAAGGAAGTCTGTCCCAGCCATGGCCGCTCCATTGCTTTATGAGCAACCCATTTAAATAGACACAAATATAATAAGAAGAGAGTTTGCAGTATGTACACTGCAAAATAAAATAGACCCTTTGGTAAATCTTGAGTTTTCTTATAGAAAGGTACCATTTTAGTTGTCATGGAATTGTGGATCTGGAAAGTCTGTTGAGGCCACACATAAGTAATACAACTTGGTGTTGTCGTGCCTTGACAACAATCCAGACAATATGTATTGCTCTTGTCTGTACTGCAGACAATATATATATATTGGTGGGGGAAGGTCCGTGGCTGCTGGACCTCCATCATTTTCTTTTTTTTCTTTTTGCCTTCAACCTACAGTAGTTGCTAAAAAAACCCCAAAAAACAACAACACTATTAAAGGAAATGTTTCCCTAGCCTCACTACTGGCCCTGACATTGGGAATAAACCACATCATATAAAGCCAGAAAAGATGGCCAATGATACAGTGGAAATAAAACTATTGTTTTTGCTGTATTGTTTTCTAATAACTATTGTTCTGCCAGTCAAATGTATTGAGCTTTTTCTCTCACCACTTCATTAGCCAATTATTCATGATTTCAAGATTCGATATATCTGCCCATTCCAATAAACACGAAAGCACGCAATTATCTCAAACAACTCAATCTAGCTATTCTAATCTGTTTGCACATGCATTTAAAGAACGAAATCAAACCTGTTTGGAATTATCATGATTGGCAGATATGATATACGTAATCTTATCTTGTATTTCTTAAGTGACCTATGAAGAACTGGGCCCTGGTTCTTTGTATTTCTGTCTACACAGCACTCATGTCTTTTAAAAGTAAGTTTCTCATACATCAGACCCATGTGGTAAAGAAATCTTGGAAAAGGCTTACTGTCGGCATCATCCTTGATCTTGATGAGCGTCTCGTTCTGAGCTCCTATGGACGCCCCAAACGGAGACTCGCTTTTGGGGCTCCCCAGGACCAGCCTGAGCTCCTCCACCTCCTCGTGCTCCATGTCATCAACTAGAATGAGGGTACAGGGCTTCTCCACCTCCCCTAAACACAATAGCAAAGTCATTACCAGTTTTCTGTAATCATTTGTGAAAAACTAACAATTCTGTCAAATTACATTTATCAAAAGAGATTACCCAATTCTTCACTAATACTGTATATGTTAATAAAGGTTTTGAGTGCACACTTATAATATGATCATCATCTGATTTCAGCAGTTACCAGATTATTCATGCAGTAATGTAAATACTATACTATATTTTATATTTGATTAAGATGGTCATCATTTTGTGGATTTTATCACAATAACCAGGGTGTTCAGTGCGTGTACACTTAATTTAAGATTTTTTGGCACCCTTCATGAACTGCATTGTTTCCTACAGCACACTGGTTTATCAGTTTCACAACACTGAGCCTCTTCCTGTAATGTCTAACAAGGTTTGAGAACCTTGTAGAGGATCTTGGACACTCATCCATACGCTCTAAAATATCATGAGTAATTTTGAATCATTGTGTGTAATGTTTATTTTATATAACCATTTTTGCCCATTCTCTTGAAAGGTGCCAATAATTCTGGATATAATTGTCATTTATTTAGAAAATAATCAAATTATTAACTGACTCATGTAGACCCCAAGTTTCTCATTAACATATTACTTAAGTGCATTTAAACACGTTGAATTGTATTTTGGACATGTAAACGTACTCATTTACTAAAAGCAGTACTGACTATAATGCAATGTACTAAATGAGTCCAGGTGTGACTCGTTAAAAGACGACCACAATCAACACTGTGCCATACACGTTTCACCATGTGAATTAAATATGTGGTCTAAATAGTATGCAAAAGGATCTTCAGATATATTTCACGCAAGGATTTCTCAAAAAGATTTGCTTTAGTTGTAAAGAATGTGTTCTTAAACAAAAGTATTAAATCAGAAAATGTTTGTATTGTTATTAGGTTTAAAAAAAACAAACACACATGCACTAGCGTTCATAAGTTTGTAGTCGCTGCTCAAAAGTTTGGAATCAATGTTTTCAGTGATATAAACTGCATTTAGTTTCAGCTCCATCTATAATAATCATATGTATATGTAATATAATTCTAGTGTTTCTGCACTTTAGGTTTCAAATCATTTGTAGAAAGCTGTAAAACATCATGTGTCCAGAATGATGACT
>JAOUQW010000038.1:23294822-23308310 GCA_028565825.1 Olivaichthys viedmensis | reverse complement strand
GAAGGCCAAAGTTCTGCACAGTAAAATCAAATACAAATTTACATTCAAACAAACAAATAAAACCCTAAAAAAACCCCCCCCAGTTAGATGTGTCTTTCTGCTTTAAAGTGTGTGGTCCGCTGCTTGCTGCGCACGTCTCCGCGCGCTCACTACTTCCAGTTCTGACAGCTCGCGCGCGTTAAATCCCCCCTCTCTCTCCCTGTTTTTTCCATTGGATTACCGGTTGCACGGCAACGGAGAACCCCGGACAAACCTGGATGTCTTGGTAAAGGTAAGGTCACCATCAGCAAATAAATCAGATGAAGGTGCGATCGGCATCAATCGATAAAACACACGTTTCTGTTTCTCTCCTTTTCCAGGAACGTGCGTCCTATGCATAGCTTACAGAGCCAGAATGGCACAGCGTCCTGCAGGGGGGCTTTATAAATAAAAGCCTGGGTCTAGTCTAGTGAACAGAATGATCAGTGCGAAGTTCTTTTCTTTATGAAACTTCTCTCGCGTCGGAAGCCACAGTTGCTTTAAGGCGATGTTTAAAGTGATATGAGAATGAAGTCGATGTTTAATGCCACTTGTGTTTATCACCCGAGCCCCCGGCGCGCAGTCGCTGCGCAGATCATCGGACAGTGAAGGTGCGAGCGCGTTCCTGCAGGCTGACACCACCCTCCAAAACTCTTTTCCTCTTTTCCTCTTGCGCACAGCTCCATGCCCAAATCGCCCGGCTCGTAGTCAGACGCGTGCGCGCTCATTCCTCTCGAGCTTTTCCCCCCCGCGGGATCCGTGCTCTGTGTGGAAGAGGAGCAGGTCTGGAGCGCTCATTTCAGCGCTCCTCCAGAAGCGCGCACAAACCGCAGCGCGCCTCGGTGTGACGCGCTATAATAAAGTGCGCGCGGCGCGGTCCGGGGTGAAGTGCGTTTATAGGATAAAGAACTGCGTCACTGTCGGGATCTGCGGTCTACGGAGGGATATCGGAGCCGTGGCGCGTGGAGAAAAAAAAAAACCCGGAGCAGAAAGAAAGAGAAAAAAGAAAAAAAAGTTTGACGTGTGTGTGGCGCGTTTCACGGACCGAAGTTCGGATCGTTCCAGATTGAACCAGTGCCGTTAATACGTCGGTTAATACATAACGGAACGACGGACCAATCACGGTGTGTGTGTGCGCGCGCGCGTGTGTGTGTGTGTGTGTGTGTGTGCGTGTGAGAAAGTTCTGGTCACTGCGTGTGTGTTTTGCGCTTCAGTCCAATGGTCGCATGCAAAAAAAAAAAAGAAAAGAAAAGAAGGAAAGTGGTGAGCATGAGCTGTGTTGCATGTTTAAAGCAGCGCTTATGTCCTCACTGACCCCCGTATGTATTGTAAAGATTTTTAAAAAAAAAAATAATAATAAATAATAATATTTTGCGTAGTGTTGAGATGCATTTAGCGTTTGTGAATAAATAAATAAATAAATAAAAATCAATAATATTTTTTTATTTTTTTATATATATATATTTTTTGGGCTTTTGGACAGCAATGTTTCTCATGCCGCAGCTGCTTTAAACCCATGTGGATAGCCGGAGCTCGTGCACGCCACTGTTGCGCAAAAGAACATTTTTTGGCTCGTGCGCTTTGTTGCGGACATGACGAATGGCGCTGTCGGGCAGCAGTCTGATTCGAAAAGCTCATGTGTGTCGAGCATAAAGTTGGCAATACTTGTCCTCCGTTGGCGCCGTGCAGCAGTCAACGAGACTTAAAGAAAAGTTTGCATTCACTGTTTTTCTGCTCGGAAGCTTTGAAAACTCCCGAGAATATCGCAGAGGTTTGGCACGTGCTTGGTCCGTGCTGCAGAATGCGAAACGATGCATATTATTGTGCATAGAAATGCACCAATCCCACTCTTTCCATTTTCGAGCTCTGAGTGTCTGACGATACCCGATACTGATCTGATACTGACATCCTCACAGTAATGGAGTGACTCTCTGCAAGCTTTGGTTGCCAAGTTCTGCAAGACACCAGAGGCTTTAAGCCAATTTGTGTAATGTGTTTGTTTACATGCCTGATTTTTTGTCATGTCAGTCAACATAACACGCATTCAGGACATAAAATGCGTCAGTGGATCAAAATCTGAAAATATGAATCCAATCCAGAGTATACTCAGTATCGGATCAGTACATTCCTAACATTACATAATATTATTGTTTTGCTGTATATTATAGTTACTATTGTGCATAACTAGTTCATGCAATAGATTATTACAGACCTGTGTAGGCAGCTCTGGTCAAAATGTATTTCAGAGAAGGTAAACATTTTTGGCTATGTATTTAATTAAGTGCATTTTATTTGGGATAAACTTAACGACAAGCTACGGTATAATAGTGATAATTTTAGCTTTTCATACGGAATCTGTCATCCTTTGAAAGCTGTTTGTGATGGGATACATGTATACCAAAAACACATATTAAGACATCACTGATTTAAAAAAAGAAAAGAAAAAGATGTCACTTCCACCAAAAGTGATTACCTCTTCTTCACCTTTCTAACACCCACCAGGTTTATCAAATGATCCAGGCATGGAGACCAAAAGATACCAAAGTATTTACAAAGGTACAGACACAGAAAACAGATGGGCCCAGATGCCAGGATCTATGGAGCACTGCTGCACGACAGAGGAGGATGGAGCTCTGATGAACAGTGATGTCCTTATGGACATTGTCAATGTGAGCAATGCATCCAATGCCCCAGCTCCCATGTGCAAGGAGAGTGCAGCAAAGAAGGCCGAGATGCCAATGCCCCGGCTTAATCCGGACCAGCAGCTCAGCTTCCCTGCATATAACAACTCCATCCACGGCCGCAAGCCGGAAGCAGACTCTAAAGAGCTCTCCAAAACCGTTGCTGAGTCTATGGGCCTGTATATGAACGCTGCCAGGGAGGCTGAATTTGCCTTTGGCCAGCAGGGACCACCTGCAAGGTGCCAGTGCAGTCCCGGGAAACTGTACCCTCTGAGTGGCAGAGGGATTGAGGACAATCAGTCTGGGACTACTAGGAGCCCCAATATGAAGGCTCCTCCAACGTCATTCCCAACCATGTCCCAACTACCGAATGGTAGTCTTGGGGAGTGTGGTGTAGGCGCTGCTCCAACACCTTCCGCCCTGGCCACAGTTCTGTCCAGCCCTGCTAAAGACTCCAGCAGCGTTTTGAGCTCTAGTGGAAACAATATGGTGACTTCCACCACCAGTCCCACCTACTTTGGCACCAGCTGCCCTTCCCTAGGCAGCCCAGCCAGTCTGGGTCCAGTTGGTTCGGGAATGGCGCAGACTCACCGCATCAACTCCAGCACCTGCAGCCCAGCAGAGTCCAGCACGGTGGGTTCTCCACCACTGGCAAGCCCCTTTAACGTTATGAAGTCACCCATCTCAAGCCCCCAGAGCATGGGAAGCGTGAGGACACCGCCGTCTTGCAGCACCAACATGAGATCATCTGTGTCCAGTCCCACAGGAAGTGGTGGCAACGCGAGGCCGTCCGTGTCCAGTCCGCCCACAGTGGGTTCCATGGCCATGTCCAGTCCCAGGAACCCCTCCAGGACCTTTTCCGTCTCGAGCCCTCCCAGCAGCCTCGGCCTGGTTCAGAATGACGTCCACAGCCCTGAAGGCCGAGAGCACGACTTCAAAGGCTTCAAGTTCCCCAAAGTGGAAAGCATGGATGGGGAAATATTTAACGTTGGTCTGGACGCCATGGGGATGGTCAAGTACATCAAAAATGAGCCAGACACTGATTACAGGAGTATGTGCCTGGGCAACAGCAAGGGCAATGTACCCCCTTCGCCATTTGTATCTCATATTAAGACTGAGCCCAACAGGGAGGCGACTTGCACAAATGTGCACTATGGGGAACCACAGCACCCCATGGGGCTCTTCCCAGCCACAGAGACCACATACTTGTCCTTGAGGGATAATATCGATGAATACAGTCTCTCCGGCATCCTGGGACCTCCCGTTTCTTCTCTTAATGGCAACTACGAGCTTGGTGTATTTCCTAACAATGACATGCCCAAGGGGATTAAACAGGAGACCAATGATGGCAGCTATTACCAAGAGCATAATAACGTGCCCACATCAGCTATTGTCGGTGTTAATTCAGGTGGACATTCATTTCATTACCAGATCGGAGCTCAAGGAACAATGTCATTTTCGCGGCATGACATGCGGGACCAGACGAACCCCTTGTTGAATCTAATTTCTCCAGTTACGGCACTAATGGAGACGTGGAAAACGCGCCCAGGCCTGTCGCAGGCTCCTCTGTCCGCCTGCGGGGAGGGCTACCCGGCCCCAGGCTGCATCTCCGACAACATGCCAAGGTAAGAGGCAGGCAATGTGTGGCTGTGTTTTGTTTATTTTTGTCTAGAGGGAAGAAAAAAATGGTGGCACACAGCTGACAATTACAAGCTAGAGGAAAATTCAAATATTAGGCAGATTTGTAGAGTCATTTTGCTGATTGCATAATAGTTTGTCGGGTAATTTTCTGAAACTTTTGTCAGTCGATTGTCTGTTTTCCTGGTTTGGCTGTTTTCCAAGGACTAATGTTAATGCATTTGTGCAAACGTTTGTAAACCAGTATGCCTAATTTATTTGGAGTTTTTTAATGGAGGAATGAATGGAAATAGGTTTGTTGAAATATTTGCACCTATATAGAGTGATTTCACTGGAAATACTTTTGAAAATGTCAAGGAATTGGGAGATTTATGTTGTGAAAGAGCAAGGGAAGAAAACGCACGGACACAAATGGAAAAATAAGTAAAACCAGATATTTCACTTCATGTAAAAATGAGTCAGAAGCAGGTTACTGTTACAGTAGGCTTGAGCTGGTATTAAAACTCTTATTCAGCTGAACATAACACCCGGGTATGAGACATTTAATTAGTTTTTCAGACTAAATTATTGATAAGCATGACACAGGATCATTGACTTGTTGTTAAACACTTAATAATTCGATGTCATCTCTATACCCATGGGTTGTAAACATCCGAGCTGTACTATTAATGGGGAGGCAAAGTTTGGTTCTTATCTGTTTTCCATGTGTGCACCACAACTGCATTTTAATGTGTCTCTTATCAGGATTATTCCCAGAAACCCTGTGCCATGGAAATGTATTCCTTTAGGGGTTTATGGGGTCCTGCTATTATGTATTGACATAAATAATTAACAGTGGCTTGCACGCAATTTTTATGCTATACAGGGACAATGGCATAAACAGTCAGGGTGGAGTGCCCTAATAAAAACAAACAATGGAGGGGAGGGAGGGCGCTAAATGTGTGTGTCAATAAACTTCAGTAGAAGCTAACCGCTGCACACCTCTTACTCTGGCGCAGCTGTTAATCCAGTGCTTTAGAGGTCAGTGGTTACGAAATGTTGGACTAGAATCCAGGAAAATAAAACAAAACAGCGAGGCCGTAAAGAAGCTTGCATCTGGGCCTCCAGACTTTGTTTACACTGAATAAAAAGATACGGTGGTGTATGACCTAGGTTGCCCCTGGCTGCACTGTTTTATGCACCCAGCTGACTTGATACAATATCTGCTGATAATTGGAGTCTTGAATATATGGGCAGAAGATAGTAAGCTACCTGGTTGAATAATGTTTTTTACGAGCTTGCAAACTACAGGAAATCCTAGACACTGCTATAAACCAAGCGGTACTGCAGGTTAGTGTTTTTTTTCCTGCTGTAATATACCTCATTAGTATGAGCTGAGTAGGGATAAAGCCATACCACCATGCAGTCTTTCAACAAAAACTGAAATGATGTTCTGAGAGGGTTCATCATACCGGCCTAAGGGTTTTGGAGAGTAGTCACGCACTGACTGTCTGAATCTATTCTTCACACTTTTTTTTTATCTTCTGTATGCAAGACCTCACAGGAAACATGTTCATTGGCCAGTCAAGGTGTCAGTCAGATATAAAAAAAAAACCAAAACATTTCCATTGGCAAGCTGAGAGGAAAAACTTTTCTTTTTTTTTACTATGTTGAAAATGATGTTGGAAGTGGCAAATGGCAGCTCTGGCACAAAACCAAACATAAACTCTTCTCAGACATTATGCCCACGAGGCTAACCGAAACCTAAGACTGAACATGTGATAGGTTTAGCGCCTTCTGGAATGTGTTTCTCTTTGATGATATTCTAGCAGGAGGGGCCATTACATTTTAACTAGCCTGCTAGCTCATGGACTCCGAAACAGTTAGCAAGGCACTCGCTTAAAATAGCACCAGTGAGTAATGCGTGTCCGTCAAAGCCGCCTTAATAATATCAGTAGAACAAAAGAACTTCTATAGCATAGCTGGCCACCAAAGTCACTGAGAAGTCACTAGGTCATTAAACAAAATAGGGAGTGATGCAAATTTGAGGAAATAATTGCTACATTTAGGTTGGTCTGGCAATCCTTTTCTGCTTTTCATCAGTTAAAATAAATCCATAAAGTGACCTTGTATTGAGTTTGTTTTAATTAAGTGAAACTACTGTAGGCCTTTTGGATGGCTTCTCTACTGCAGTGAATTCATACATTTACATAGCTGTCCTGATGCTACTTAGATGGCTTTACCCACTGACAGTTTTTGCATCTGATTTAAAGGGAAAGGAGTCATGTAAATGATCCCATTCAAATGTCTTTAAAGGACGGCCTCAGTTGCCCCTTTCTCCCTAAACAAATCTGGTCCTTTCTTGCTAAACAAATCCGAACCACCTTTTGGCGGGGGGGTTATTGATGACTTGGGATTAAAAATTTGACTCATGCTTACTGTCAAAGACCCTAACAGTAAGAATAATTAGCCCCTTAGTGTAGAATATGATGGCTTCCATTGTTTTCCTATTTATGGTTGCATGACCTTACAGAGTTGAAGTCAACCACCACGATGTGAGCAAAATGTAAAGGGGTGATATTAGTAGGGAAGGCAGACCAGAGCTAAAACCAGAGCTAGACTAAAAAAGAGCAAGACATTTTTGGTGTGAATTTTGATAGATGTGGCTCCTTTTACTCTGCTCTGAAGGCAGTTTTGTGCAGCTCCTCTGCGCCTGACCAGGATTTAGGTCAGCGTGGCTGATCCCAGATCAGCACTAAATGTCCAATCAGGAATGGCTGCAGCAGGCACGTCAGGAGCCTTCTAACTACAGTAGAGCAGTGCCAAAAGACTGCAGTTGCTAAAGCCTGGCCATGTGTAGCTACTTTCACCATGCAAATAGTTGGAATAGGACCGAGGACTGAGGGTTGGACTAGTCCTGAGGTGGCTATGGTATTGATTCTGCAATTCCTGAGGTTTAAAGGAATACTTCAACGTTAAACCGTTAAAAAAAATGGTATAATGGTGTGTTTTTTTATTTTAAAATGCTAGCTTTTAGAGTTTTAGAGACAGCCCAAAGCGTGCCTTCTATAGATTTCCAAAAGGGCTTGTTTCAGTTAAGGCAATGTCTGTGTACAAACAGGAGCTAGCATAAAAACAGTTAGCGCTAGCATTAAGTATGGTGTTAAGTTTTGAAAATGATTGATAAATCTGTTAATCGTCTTGCCCAAAAATGTAACTATGAATCGTATTCATATATTATCTTGACAGCTAGTATTCTGTCTGTAGTGTGTTGGAGTCCTTAGTAACAGCCTTAACTTCCGCAAGTGTGACATTTTTTTGCTCTCACGTATAAATGGGTGCATAAAAACAGTTTAGCGATAACATGGCGTTAAGTTATTTTGCGAATGATTGATGAATGTGTTAATCATCTTGCTCAAAAATGTAACTATGAACCGTATGTATTAGCTTGAATGCTAGTGTTCTAGCTGTAGCTTAGTCGCTCAAGTTAGCTGTATTCCCACGCCGAGGGTTGTTTGAGACCTGAGTAACAGTCTCAACTTCCGCAAATGTGACATTTTTTTGCTCTCACATAAAAACAACGTTGTCTGACAATGAGGTAGAAATGCTTCCATATGAGGTTATTTCATATTTATATAAATCTGAGAACAGAGATGGAGCGCAGACGGAGGCTAAATGCTCAAGGCGAGATACGGAAACTAAAACTATCCCCGTGTGGGAATCACTTTAGAGGACGACAGGGACCCGGTGGTGTAAGATGTGGAAAGTGACAAAGACGTAGGACATCGAAGGTATTTGTCGCAAAGAGCGGAAACTCATAAAAATAAAAAAAAGAGTCTCTAAAGGGTTCTTTGGATGGTTAACGGTTCTAGCTTTCTGAAGGTGTTCTGGTTGGAACCTTTTCTGAAACCATTTGTTGCAGAGTTCTGCATAAAACTTTTTTAAGGGTTCCTCCAGAGTGACAAACCAAAGAACCCTTTAGGGAGCTACTGCATTTTGACACGTTCAGGTTGACGGAGGGAGAACCAACCGGAAGCAGGTCCGTGATACCTTACCTGCAGAAACGGCATTACCTGGTTTTCGACGGTTCTTTCAAAGTGTTTTTGTCCTACGAAATTCTCCATGCTGTTCTGTTTGGAAGTCGTCTAGAGCAAAATGGTCGATGTAAATATGCAAGTCCAATGCTCGTAACATAGACAGCGGCGTGTTTACATGCTGGCATGTTTAGGACAGCCTCACCGTTTTGGCTTTTTTGCCAGTTCCCACACTCTTTAAAAAAAAAGAAGAAAAGAATCTAAAGTGTTCTACAATTTGTCCCTCTTGGGAAACCCTTAAAGGTTCATACACAATCTCAGGTCAATTATAAGATTAACAAGCGTCTTTGACTTGCCTGGTCTCGGCAATGGAATTAATACCCTACCTGTTGGTCAAAAAAGGTTAAAGGTCAAAGGTCTTTATTTGTCATTTGCACAGCTCACACAGGGTTTACTGGCATTTAAATTATTGGGGTATATATATAATATAATATCAAGAATACACAAGAACATAGAAATATAAGGGAATGACAAAATATAAAATGTGTAAGATATAGAGATCTTAAAAAAGGTACTAAGATATATAAGATATGCATATGTATGTATGTATATATAAATAAAAGTACGGAACTGTACGCGTGCAGTGAATATTACGCTGCATGAACTATACATTACTATTTCTTAAAAGCATTTTGCGATCGGCATTATACCTCATGAACTTCTATGAGAGGTAATACTTGTTCAACTCGAAAACCATGCATTTGTCAAAAAAACAGCCTAAAACCATTTTTAGTTTTTTCAGAACTTTGAATAAAATCTGGTTAACGCTGCATCCTCTTGCTCCTTTCTGTCTAATGCGTGACTGTTTGCTTAATCTCACTCACAACAGCTGTTAGCACGTTTTTTCCCCCTCCAAATTCAAAAATAAAAAACTAACAATACAGTTCAGCAGGTCTCTCCTGATTTCACCCCTTCTTCCCTAATCTCCGCCCACGTCCCCCACTCAGCGGCCGTTTGATGTTTCACAGAAGCCTTTTGTTGCTTATACAGATCTCTGATATCCACATGTACACGTTGGCCATTACAGAATCAGTCACATGTTACGTAATAGCCCAGGGGGAAAAAAAAAAGAGAAAAGAAACAGGGTCAGCCAGGGACAAAGAGAGAGAGAGAGGGAGAGAGAGGCAGAGAGATAATGGGGTGGGGGAGGAGTCTTTCATTTCATCTTTTCATTCATTGTTCCAAAAGTCGAATTCAAATTAGCAGGGGGGGGGGTTTTCTTCTTTTTTTGAAACAGCATAAGTTATGGCACCCTGTAACAAGACAAGTTTTTTATGACAGGAGTGAACATGGTTACATTTGCAAATATACACCTGTAAAATGTACAGATTTCTACGTCGGTTGCGGGTGAAAATGCAGCGCAAGCTACAGCATGTATGATACAGCCTGATTCGCATAGAAAATGGTGCCTTTCATACGCCAGATATTTACTGTACATGATTTTCTACTGAGAAACACAGCCACGTTTTACCTACATTGTCAGTAGGTAAAAAAAAAAAAAAGCCCGGACTTTTCTACTTGTGTTTGCGTCCTGTAGTGAGTAAGCTTCTCTTAGTCTTATTTTCCCCTTATCCAGCTGTATTGAGCTCTTTGGTAAACAGGAAAATGCTTTTAATTAAAAAGTGTGTGCTCTTCAGAGGATGGCAGAGCTTTTTGTCGAAAGAATGAGCCAGACAGTCAGTGACTCAGAGATTTTTTTTTGTTAATTGTCATCCTAAATGATGAAGCTTTGAATCCCTTTTCCTAATCTAACCTATCAAGTTTGCATTGAACAAATCCGATTATGAGGGATCATTATTATATATCATACCATGCTCCATGTGCCGTTATGGGTTCCCTCCACTGTTCTAGCTCAGATCCCGATTTCAAACTGACCCACTTTTATATGTAATATTACCTTTTGAATTGTACATTTTTTTTCTTCCCCCTTTTAAATCCCCTTCCTGTCTGTTTTTCCGTTGTTCGGTTTTTATTGGGCATTCAGGACGTTATGTGTTGACCTACAGTTCATTTCGATGACACCTTCAAAGAGGAAGCCAGCTAATACCGGAGATGAAAACGTCATTGAGCCGGATACGTTGCAAAAACCGTGTTAACGACTTAAAGAGACAGTTCCCATGGATGACCCCGTTGTCGTGTCTGCAGCATAATTACGAGGCTGTTTACATTCTTGTGCAAGTTCTTCGGGAAATTAAATCTATGCAATATATAATGGCTACAGCATTGGATTCATCTGTACACACTTTCATATGCAAGAGCTACAGCAATTATAGCACTTCTCAAACCAGTTCCTGCAGTTTTCAGCACGCTGCAGCTCCAGCACTGTATAAATTTACATCTATTCATTTTGCAGAGTATTTTATGTGAAGACAGAATCCAAACCCAAGCATAGAGCTGAGCAGTTGAGAGTTAAGGGTCTTGGCTCAGGGGCCTAGCAGTGACTCTCTCAGTGGCAGTCCTGGGATTTAACCTCACACTTTTATGGTCACTAGTACAGAACTGTAACCTCCGAGGTTTAAAAAAGTCTTAGGTCCACTACCAAGAACTGCTTTATCCAAATACAATTTCTCTTCTGGTGGTTCTTATTGTTTGAGCATGTATTACTTAATACCGAGACAAATCCATTTCCAAAAATCTATCTCAATATCCTGCTCACATCCCGTTTTTTTTATTTATTTTTCATTATTTTTTTCAAACCCATCTCGTAACGATTAATACCTGATATCTGGTGCGGTTCTGTGAAGCCTACGCAGGGGACTTCGAATGTCCACGGCAGCCATTTGTAGGATCGTTCCAAACTGAAGTGCTGAAAAACAATTGCTTCAAAGGGCCCTTTTAAACGATCATTATTGAATGGACAAGCTGGTAGACACTTGCGAGACTCGTTGCACTGTTATTACTCTAAATGGAAAACAATTGCCGGAGCAGCTGGCGAGTTTACCTAGAAATGTAGGTCAAGTTCACGTAGAAAACATATTAACATTACATTTTGTAATAGTAAAATGTGACTAAAAGGGGAAGAAAAAACCCCCCAGCCAAAAGTAGTGCTGCGGCAGGTAAGGGTCTATGTTTTTATCACTACCTCAGGTAACAGCCCTTAGCTCGTATATTTGTATTTGCTTTATAAAATCAGACTAAATGAAACTGGTGGCGGTTGTGGGGAAGTTTTTACTGCTTGGTCCGACTGTTCATGAAATTGCAAGACATCTTGTTTATAAGTGTCAGTAATTGTGGGACAGTAGAAGCTTTGGCTTCCAAAAAAATGACTTTAAAGTAAATGGCTGTTACGTTCAACCTCACATAGGAGCAGGGCTCGAGACTAACGTTTTTCAGAACCGTCCCAGAATCGGCCCGAAACTTTGTGTCAGCGGTCCCGAGGTGAAAATTAGCCGTCCCAAATATTACATTATACTTAAAAGTAGAGATTACTATGTGCCATATAATTTGCAACCCGTTTGAATAATCATTACTAGCCTACTTATAGAAGGCATAACCGGTAGAAGAGCTGAGAGAGCACTCTTCATCATCAGCTAACGAAAGCGTCCCGAAAGCGTCCCAAAGCAGATTTGACATCGTCCTGTACGCTATTTTTTTATCGACATGACGGCGTTAGTCTGGACCCTTGCATAGGGGGACCCTTCAGAGTTTTCTCTGTGAAAGGTGTAGCCTTCGGAGGGAGTAGGGCATAGTCATGATCACTTCAGAATGGACCGCAGCCATTGACTCTATTATCACGCTCCTCTACGTTGGTGGTTTCCAACCCTGATCCTACAGTAGCATATTTTGTTGTTGTTGTTTTTTTGCTCTAACACACCTGATCCAACTAATCATCTGATTAACAGGCCTTTTCCAAACCACCATGAGCGTGTTAGAGCAGGAAAAGCACTAAAACGTGCACTAAAAGAACCAGTTGATGTTGTTGTGTTATCACCCCACTGCTTTCTGTCGATAAGAACATTTCTCAGTAATACGATCCTGTTTGAGACAGTCCATGAAAAAACTGTATTCGTTTCTCATAACGTGATTAAACAAGTGGACTTTGTGTACCTCACTGTAATCCGTATTTATAGACTTCGATGCACAGCACCAATGCACAGCTGGATGTAATGTATCAGTCTGTATAAATAGTTCTCAGCATCCTGCAGCTGCAGCTGCGAGCTGTGCGCTCGGCTCTGACGCACGCACGCGGGTCCCTATGCGTTCTGTACATTGCGTGGCACTGTGGGCGCCGTGAGCCAGCATAGGTTCTGCTCTCCAGGCGAAAAAAGCCACCCCCAGCGTGAGAGAACGGCGGCGAGGAAGCAGCGAGGCAGGAGGGAAGGGAACGCTTTACACTGGAACCAGGCCAAATTTCAATGTTCCTCAGTCAGATGAAAGGGCACATCCCTGTGAGAGCACTAATCACCTCTTTAATTGTATGTTCTTTTACAAAATTAATGGACGGCATTGATTTGATTAGTTCAGACACGGCGGGATGCTAATATCCAATTAAATCCCGACCTCGCAAAAGCTGCCCCAGTACATGATGGTTACAGGCAGGGCTGGTACTGCAGCTCCTACTACACACACACAAACACACACACACACACACACCACCTGCTTCTTTACAGCCAGTCAGTTCTTCTCACGGCTTTTTATGAGTAGATTTAGTTACCGAGATCCAAAAAGTGGGGTCCCAAAATCTAAGTGCATTACCAAGAACTTTATTTTATTTGATCAGGTATAAAAAAAACGAATGCAATTCCTCAAACAAGATTCAATCGTCCTACTATAATTTAAATTAAAGTGTTTTTTATCGAGTGAAAGCAGTAGGGACGATAACTGAGTTCATATCAGGTGTTACTCATTAAGAGATGACAGCTATTAACATACAGAGTATACAGAGTTAAAAAAATTATTATAAAATATATATATATAATTAATATATTTTAAAAAATAGTATTGTTAAAAATATACAGTACCAGTCAAAAGTCTGGGCACGCCTGTTTTCTTCAGTTTTAATATTTACTACTATTTTAGAATAATAATAAAGACTTTATTATCATTAACACTATGAACACAGTGACCAAGAAAAGTGT
>JAOUQW010000038.1:23282875-23294722 GCA_028565825.1 Olivaichthys viedmensis | reverse complement strand
TAGTTAACAGTGTTCCTGATGAAGCTCTGCACACTCTCGCCATCTTCTCAACCAGCTTCATGAGGGAGCTTCACCCACGAGGCTTTTCTTAAAACTTCCCAAATATGCCGAGAGACTCGTTGTTCTGCTTCTCCTAAGTAAAACTATGTGTTTGGGGAAACAACTGAATTTTAAGTAAAAACTAAAAACTAAAAAAAAATGTTAAACATACATTTTGATTCAGAAATAAATGTATACATGGGCATTATGAACAAATTTCAACTAGAATTATCAGAATGTCTTTAAGACAATGAAAAATCTAGATTTAATCTAGTGTGTCCAAACTTTTGACTGGTACTGTGTGTGTATATATATATATATAGGGATATTTTATTTTATTTTATTATTATCTTACAATAAATTTACTTTACTTTTACTTTTATTTATTTATTAAAGGTTAGATTTCTCTCATATATTTTGTGTGATTAAGCTTTTTTTTTGAAGATTAACCACAAAGACATTTCTTCATAACCTTTTTTTTTTTTTTACCCATCCTCACCAAGGGTAATTCTGGAGCTGACTGTATAAATATGAAGCAAATGGTGTGTGAACAGGATATTCAGACACGTATTCCACTTTCAAACCACAAAAAACAAAAACATAAACCTTGATCTATCGACCGAGTAAAAATCTGCCTTAACAGTGAAGTCACTTTTTATTTGAGGCTACTGTACATTTTTATTTTAAAGACGGTTTGGAGTAGATGACGCTCTGTTACAATCGTCATCAACAAAGGCTTTCTCCCAGGCCAAACTCATCAATCTCGGAGTTGACTGTGTTAAGCGTGTGGGCTGAGTTGAGTTTGTCACGGCCAAGATCAAAACGTCCTTCGGTGTCAGGCGAGGAGAGATTTATAAGCTGGGAAAGTCCTATTTAAAGGAACACCAGCTGATGAGCCAATCACAGCACGTTACGTTTACAGCAGAGAGCCCCTGTTAGCGATGACAGCCATCGAGATCGAGTCAAAGTTTTTAGAAATGCAAGGCTCCCAAATAAAAGCGCTGAAAAGCTCCCAAATAACTCGTACAACAACAAGGGTCTTGCTTTCCACCACAGCTACAGAGATGCTCTTGGTTCCATTTGGCATTCAAGCTGAAATGCAAGTATAAATAGCAGAGTAGGTTTGCACATCATCATACAAACGTAGACAAACGTAGCCTGTTTCGAAAATCAAGTGCGGCTGTGAAAAATTGCTCTCGACTTAAATTACTACCCTCAAACTAAACAATGGCGCATTCTCACATTCTCTTTGTGTGCTGTGCGCATGCGTGCACACACACACACACACACACACACACACCCACACCCACAGCACTATGTTGGCACACTAATAAAAGTGTAGTTCCTGCACGCTTGGGATTCTGAGCTCAGAATGGCTGTCCTCGTTTGAACCTTTCCTCGGTGAAGCCAGGCCAGGTTTCAGCAAGGCACAAAGAGAATCGCTCCGCCTTGGTGACTGCGCCACCGATCTCACACGCAGGCCGCACTTCTCACCTATGCGTCAGCCGGAAAAGTTTTTTCTCGGGTGAAAAGTTGAGTTTTTTTGCCATTTTCTTCTCCTTTCTTTCTAACGTAAGCCGTGGAAATGTCTGCTAGGTGGAAGGAGATGCGTGTCTTCAGCAGGAACACAAGCTGGATTTTCAGTTTGGCATTAGTGGAATTTACACGGCCCTGTCTGGCTGTCTGTCTGTGGCAATTAGGTTTGTAAAAAAGCACGAGTATGCTGCAAAAATTAGATTTTAAAATTAGAAACAGTGGTCTGGATAAGAATGAATAGGCCTGGCTAAAAATGAAATAGGCTTTTTTAAGTTAGGCAACGTAAACAAAGCTGATTTCCAGACTCTGTGTCGTTCAGCCGGCTCTATAGATGCGAGGTTGTGTGAGCTACAGTTTGAAGACTCGGCCGTCTGTACATGAATGCACAAACACAGTGTAGCTCGATCATTCATGTTTAATTGCAGGTTTGCTCAAGTGTTCACGCCAAAATGCTTCCCTTTTTTCCCCTGCTAAACGTACTTTATATATGGTCTGCGGATGAGGCTCGGCTAAGCAGCCGGGCAAACTCACCAATGCGGTCAAAAAAAACGGCGGTCATTAATGAAGGAGCTCGAGAGAAAAAAAAAAGAAAAACGTTAATTGTTCCGCATGGGTTGTTTGCAAAGTAGGTCAGGCTCAGTGTGCCTCAATTAAGCAAGGGGGGGAGGGGAAGGGTGGAGGAAATCGAGTTTGCAATGCACGCATATGCACAAATGCACACGCAGAGACGCGGCCATCGCAGTTTCGAACAGGCGTGATAAATCTTTCAAAGTGGCCGATGCTGCAGATGATGTGACCTACAAAGTGAGCCGTGTGTACCCCATCCCCCACCAAGCCTAGCTGACAGCCACACACACACACACACACACACACGTTGAAGAAAATAAAGTAAACAAGCTGATCCACCTTGCTGTATCTGGGCTATAGGGCACTAAAGTCATAAATCAGTGCTGCCTATGACCTGGGGTGAGAGCTAACGTCGCCCTGAACCTGAAGGTAAACAGACACAGGCAGGTGTCGGATGGTGCTTTATAGAAAAAAGACACTATATCAAGTTCGCACGTCGACAGAGGAGCCTCAAAGAGAAGAGCCCGAAGAGAAAACGGCAGCAGGAAGCAGGTGCGAGAGTGCTACCGTAACAGCTGCGAGTGGACATACAGAAAACGAATAGGGAAGAGGATTTAGGACTGAGGGAGGGTTGGTGGCTTTAGCTGGAGCAGAGAGCAGCAGCAGTAACACTGCAACGTGTCTCTAGTGGTGCCGTTCTGTGCTAATTGCTGTGTTACACACTTCAACTTACTGTTAGGAGTCAAGACTAAAGATGTTTTCACACCTGAGCCTTTTTTTTCCCAGAGCCAAGACCACTTCACCAAGAGACACATGGTACATTTGATCAAGACTGAAAGCTATTTCTGAACCTAGCTCTGGTCCAGGGAAGCGAATCTCTGGTCCACTTGGGGTTCGCTTTAAGTGAACTCAAATGTGATCCACACTGTGTATGAAAGCAATGTGGAATAACATGATTGGGTGGCCACAGTACTTCCTGTTCCAAGTTTCTTAACGACAGAGAAAGACATTATGGTCTTCAGTAGACGGAATTTAGACGGAATGCCTTCTCGATATATGAAGGCATTCAAACACAAATAACTACAACTCATAAAAACGCCAGACTGTCATGCGGGCCAGCCTAAGGAACATTTTCATCTAATGACTGACTGACAAATCCCACTTGTTAAAATGCACATGCGAAGGAACTGTTCCAAACATCTGAACACAAGGCGGCTGTATATGCCTAAAACGTGGACCTTCACTGATAAACTTAGAGTACGGGTCTTGCTCTATAATTTCTCCCGCCTTCTGGATGGCCTTGTAGTTTTTACTTATAAACAGTCTGATAATTGGACAATTGAGAAGCCAAATAGTGGAAAAGAGATTTGTTGGGATACCAGTGAGGAAAAAATGCATCTGCGATGCTTCTCAAATTCCACTGTTTTCCAATAGTTGCTATGGTGATATAAATGATTTCTCAAATGTCTGATTTGTGGGCTGTGGACCAGCAAAACTAGGCTTGCCTAATCTTGTTGTATAGAAGTGGGTAGCTTTGAACCAGTGTCGAGCAAAAGTAAAGAAACACTAATCAAATCAATAATACATTAATTAACTAAACATTAATAATATAGCCACAAGCCGCAATCTGCGGGGTCCAAGCACCGTGTGCAAGTAGCAAGTTCCACTAAACACTAAAGAGAACATACTGTTGATAAACATGCTATTCAAGTATCGTGACGATAGCTCGATGGTAACCCTTTCAAAGGCCCTCTGAATGCTGATTGGTTGAGGGTGGCCATGTTCTTCAAGGAATCAAGTTATTAGAAATGATTAGAAATCCACTTACAGATACATACACACACATGCAGTATACCAAATTTCAACTCGATCGGACTTACAGTTCCAGAGAAACAGTTATTTGAATGCTATAGCGCCCTATCGATGAGCTCGCCTGAAACTTCCTCAGAATCATGTCACGACTATGGGTTTCAGGTTTCATGAGAATCCATGAAACCATTCAGTAGTTAAAGTAGTTAAGTAGTAGTGAAGTAGTTAAAGATTGATTAAATTACAGCATCCATGTTGTTTCACAAATGCCAACATGTTTTTGATCATTATTGAGGTTCGGACTCTTCTGAGTATTTTGAAACCAACTTTGTGAAGATACTCCCAAAAATCCTAGGACTAATTTGCAGAAGTAAGTTTAGCATATTATGCAAATGAGCTTACATTTGAGTGGGTGGAGCTAAATGCTCAGAATGGCAACTTTTTATTGTGGTTTGAGACAAAGAATCGGTTGAAAAATGAATTTTGACTGTACACCTTATTTCACAAGAGATAGACTTCTCTTAATTTCGAAAACATGAGTAGCGCCCAACCCCCCACCGGCCAATTCTTGTGAGGTTTCATAGAGCTACTAGAAGGTCCCTAGGTGGACATACAATTCGTGTCGATAGCTCAATGCTAACTGTGTCAAATGCCTGCTGAAATCTGATTGGCAGATGGCGGCCATGTCTTTTAGGTAATTAAGTAATTGTCAGAAATCCACTTACAGTTTAGCACAAAGATGGAGTATACCAAATTTCATCATGTTGCCTCCTTCTGCTCCTTACAATTTGCTACTTGTTTCCTTTTTCCAAAAGATTTTTGAGCCACATTGAGAGCAACAGATAAATTTAGAGCGAGTGAGATAAGGAAAATGTGTGTGAGAGAGAGAGGCAGTGTTTTGTTTGGTCTGACACTACTAAGCAGAAAGCCTCTTCTGCAAATCTAGCTGGAAAGTTCTGGATAGAAACTCTTTTTTTTTCCCTGAAGTAAGACAGGAAAAGAGAAACAGAAAGGTAGAGAGAGAGGTCCTGTGTCATTGACCACATTTGCAAGTCTCTAAGCAGCAGTTAAAAAAGGAGCCGACCTTTTGACTACCAGCGAGACCTTACAGGACAGGAAATGGCTCGCAGAGCAACTGCATCACTGTATCTTGAACGATATAAGATAATACGATTCCCAAATATCAACTTCCCAAGTGAGTGTCGTATTAGAAAGCTATTTAAATTTTTTTTATAACTGCTCAGCTGAAATAGAGAAAAAAATACAGACTTGATGCAAATTCCTGTACTATACCTCCACACCATGTAAGTCTTACTAATGCAAATGAGCGTTTAATCCATGCTTCAGGTGTAGCTCAAGCTCACATCTGGTGTGATAATTTGTTAGGTTATTGCTGACGCGAATAGTTGCAAGCTCATTCAAGAAAACTACCGCAGAGCACTGTTCTAACCCGATCCAGCCAGGAAAGTGGACCGGGTCAGAAAGCATCTGGGTCATGCGTATCTTAGTGCAGGCATCAGCATGGCTGCACGGTCTGTCTGACCCAGTTTGGGTCCGATTGTTCGGCAGTGTTACAGCGAGGGTGATGCTCTGCTCACATTTTCCCTAATGTTTATTAGGCCCCCTCCAAACGACGCGCCAAAAAAAAAAAAAAACAGGACAAAAAAAGTGCAGCTTCGTCAGACAGCCGGCCTGCCCATTAACCCACTTTAGTGATGCCATAAGTCAGTGCTGTGGCTAATGTCTAATGTTACACTCGAGAAATCCAGTTTGGGATGCCGCCAGCGTCCTGCACATGGCCCATGTTTCTGAGCGGGGCTTGGCAAAGCTACCACCTCAGCTGGACAAGAAAAAGAGGTCTTTCCCATCTTCCATGGATGTGTTTCTTTCTTTGATTCAAGCCCACTTGCTATTTTTCTCCGTGTCTGGGTGTGGGAATCTGAGGCCATCTATGACCTCAAACGTGAAGGCGCCGGCAAAGTGGGTTTTATGATTTATCACGTTGGGACAGGTGGAGAAAAGTTGGAGCTGACCGAGTAGGCAAAGGCTCTGTCAATATCAGAGAACTCTTCTCCACTCTGGTTTCCCCCACAGCATGAACCTGATGCCCTATCCAGCATCCACTTAGCCCATTAATTACACACACATGCACCCATCAGGACATGTGAATCTCTCCTCACATGACTCCCAGAGGCCATCTTAAAAAAAAAGAAAAAAGAACAAGCAGAAGAAGCTGTAAAAGGCTGTCAGGGAGCTCCCATGCTCGGCCTGCTGTGCATACTATATCGGTTGGAGGCCCGTGTTCCAGTGGTTGGTTCCTAATTGGTGAACAAAGCTAAAATATTTTCACTGAATATTTTACGGAAAGTTTTATCTGAGAATGATCTAAGAAACTTTACCACACTGTAATTAAGAATGCCATGCGGTTGAATCAACGACACGCAATGTATAATACACCGTAGTACTATTTATTTCCATTCAGTTTGTAACATCTTAATAGCACAAAACAGTTGGGAGTTCTACCTAAACTTTCCTAGTAATAGGTATTGCAGGATGCAATATTCTACGTTTGCCCAGGGATCGAAATGAAGGTTTTTTCACGATCGTCTCAAAATCAGCCCGAAGAGCAATTTTTTTTATTTTTTAGTGAAGCCCACTTAACTGTCACAAAAACAAAATCCAAAACAAAAGCACCATTCTGTTATGACAAGAGTAAATCCCACCAAGACAGCACTCGGTGCCAATTGTAACATGCATGGTAGCCTAGCTAGCAAATAAACTGACGTTAATGCTACCTTACAGATTTTCTTTTTACCACAGAGCTGTTACTCAGGTCATCGGAGGCGGTAATAAATCTCAGCCTGGTCCAGACAAATTGCTATCAGGTGTTAGTTGATGTAAATGCTTACTTTTGGAAACACTACTGTATTTGTTGGATGCTTCGTGGGTTTCACCCACAGAGCACATGGAGCCGTATTTAAAGACAAAGCGATTTGCATAACAGATATTATGCATAGGTCATAGATTTAATATTAAGTCCATTACAATCACAGTCAGTAAATAAACCACAGTGAGTTTTTGTAAATCTAGCTTTTTATGTGACAGATGTTGGACGGCTGATACCAAAAATCATAATTACTGATTACAGGTTTTTGTCGTCCTTCAATCGTCCCAGGCAAGAACTTCCAAGCATCGTCGCCAGCTCTTTTTTTTAACAGTCACTGGGACGATGGGAAGCTGTTAATTCCGAGCTCTGTTTGCTTATCAAACAAAGCCGCCTCAAGTAAAGCAAGCTAAAAATATGAAGAAGGCCTGTCCTGTCTTTTGCGAGACGCCATAATGTTTGAAAGATTCTTTTTTTTTTGTGGGTTTATTAGACATGCATGAATGCAGTTGTGGCATCGTCTACGGAAGGAGCCAGATGTTCATTTCTCTTCATGAAAGCAAAAAAAAAAAGGAGTATCGTGTGAACTAGAGGTGTTTCCCCCAATGAGATCACACCAGCGGCTCACCACGATCCGACATGCCAGGAACGGCCAGCGAGAGAGAGAGAACAGGAACTTGTGAGGAGAGGGATCTCTTTTTTTTTCCATCACAGTGTGTATTCAGCTGTTATTCCCGCGAGCACGCGCAGCCCGGAAAAAAAAAGAGACGTGGTAAAATAAGAGAGGTCGAGAGAGAAAAGGAGAGCTTGTGTCCGCCTTCTTCGGGTAGCATTTGGAAAAATGAAATGAAGGGGTTGAGGTAATCCAGCAGCCGTCGCCTTTAATAACTTTGCCAAACTTGCTGGTGAGTGATCCTGGGAAACAAAAAAAGAAAAGAAAGCATCAAGAAGGAAGCATTCGGGTATGAAGGCCTGACTTCCCCTGCCACTACGGAATCCGTGGCGACAGTCACATGTCGGAAAGAATGCCCTCGCGAATACCACTGGGGCAACTGAGGACATGCTGAGTCACACGTTGTGTCGTGGGAGTCGTTTTTTCAGGCGGAGTAGAGACTCCCTCACTCAGATTTCCCTCCTGAGATTCCAACTCTGCAAGCAATGGCAGGGCCACATGGGAGGCACAGCGGTCCCTTGAGAGCCCTTGAGAACTCTCCGAGGCGCTTTGCGCTGCACTTGAGACTTAACAGCGGCTGCGGTCATTCCCTATTTCTCTTCGCCCTGTTTACGGGTTTCGGTGTAATTGTTTTGCAGTCATGTTGTTTTGGAGTTCCAGGCTCAGGCTCCTGGTGGGCCTGCCCTTCACCCCCCACTGAAGCTGAGCTTGTTTTAGACATTCTAGTAATCCGTGTGCAGCTGTTTATTTTTCTTTTTTTTCTTGCAGCTTGGTTTATATTGAAAACATCTTGGGAGCTGAAAAAGTAGTGACTTCCTGATTCCCAGTGGCTGCTCTCAGAAATATTTTCTTTAAACAGTCGTATACACTAGCTGAGGACGATGCTGGTTCAAAAAGTACTACTAAAGTAAAGGCGTGATGGCAGTATATGGTGATAAAAACATCTGAAATAGTTATGGTTAACTTAGATATAGGATGTTCGTCCCAGCAGCATGTTATGTTACAGGATTGTTAAAGCAGGGTAACCTCTCTCCCGAGTGGCGCAACTGCCTAAGGCTTTGGGATATTGCAAGCTCCAAGAGAGCGTAATTGTCCTGCTGTCTGGGTGGGAAGGATGGCTTTCTTCTTACCACTGTTGATCTAAGCGATGCTAGCCATATGCGTGTTAGCTCATGCATATTGATTGGGGGCAGTTAGCACCCTTCTTCAAGCATGTTCAGCTGACCTATAGCTTTGCAAGAACTGCAGTTTGAAAAAGTGTATTGGTTTTATGTTTCTTAGAGGACACACATTGGTAGCTGTAATGCTATAGGGGAGACTTAAGCCGGCTTTACACTGTACGATTTTTGGCCTTATTCGCTCGCTGGTGGCCAATTTAGTGCCAATGCGACCAAAGACAGGCGACTACAAAGTTCTGTTCACTGTCAGAAAGTTTTGAGTAAAATCTCAGAGTGTGACCACTGCTACGACGCTCGTCCAGTACAAGGATGGCATAGGATGAGGCAAAACTCACGGGACAGCTACAAATACGGTAGTGGCAATGGCGAAACGTAAACAAAACAGTTTTATGACGACAGGGCAAAAAGGGACGTGGCATGGAAAGAAATATAGTGGATGAATTACAGCTTCCAGGTATGTAGCTAGCTAATTATCAAGCAAGCGCTCTGTTCAAACGCATCGAGTTTTACTAGGAATAACATTGCCACTATTATACAGAGAGCTTGTTTCTGTTTGTGCGAACCCATTTTTTGCACGAGCCCGGATCACGCTGATTGATGACGTAAGCAGAACGTAGTAACTTTCTTTAATCGCAGGTCTATCGTTAGAGGATCTTTATCATGTTATCATGTTAACATGACTGTGCTGTTATAGAATTTGGCCAATCCAGTGTGACAAGTAATAATCTTAAAAGACCACTGAACCCGCACAGTATAAAACCGGCTTTAGCTAGGGTAGGAATTGGCTATGGTTCAAGTTAGGAAATATCAGGTGAATGGTAGGGATGTGTCAATATTTTTCGAAGATTTGAATATTCAAGAGAGTCTAAAAAGTTTGAATAGTAAATTAGGCGCTTCTGAATATTAATAGTAATCAAATGAGTTGCGTGTCTAGCGCGGTTGCGGGAAAGCGGGGAAGTGTGTGGCTTCCTACTGGTTATGAGCGTTTTGCTTTTTGCTCACCGCGTGGTTGGTGTGTCATCAAGACACGCCCACTGTAGATTAGCTGTAAGACATGTTTTGTGCCATACATGGCATTTTTTTCGGGCGTGTGTGGGCAGCAGGTTCTATTCAAGCTACACTGGCTGCCTACAAAGTCCTACTTATGACGTTTAAAGCTCTAAATGGTTTAGCTCCGGCGTATCTTGCTGATCTTCTGAAACAGTATAGCCCATCCTGAGGCAGGTCTACTGTTAATCACGAGCTTCACTCGCAGCTCAGCCGGTGGAAGGTGTTTTTCTTATATCACCCCTAAACTAGAACAGTGCTCGAGAGAACTTTAGGAACTCTCTATAGCTATATCGGTGGTTTTAAATCCAGATTAAAAACATACTTGTTTAATTCCGCTTATTCATAGTTTTTGGGTTTTTTATGATTCGTAGTACTAACACTAGGTTTATAGTCAATTCATTAGTGATCCATTAGTGTACATTAAAGAACCAATGTTCTTTACCATAAATACTTTGTTTTGACTTTCTGATCTTTTATATGTAAAGCACTTTTGAGCACTTTGTGCCATATAAATAATAATAATAATTATTATTATTATATTATTCTTAAAAGCACACATGTCTGCTCATAGACGTACTTCTAAATCCACGCTAGCCTGGTCGGCCCTACTTTTAAAATAGCTGCCACTTCTTCGCCCTGTTGATTGGACGTTCAATTCGAGCCCTGAGAGCAGCTGGGAATCCACTGCAGCTACAGTACAGCCATGCAGCGCTGGTCGGGAAGGGGCTTTCCACAACACACACACACACACACACACACACAAACATAGTCATACACTCTCAGACCCCAAGGAACAAGAGTCCACATGCTCTATCTATGACTAGACTTGTGCCCATTGTCACAGGACCTTACCATCATCAGCACAGCTATTTTGGGGGTTTTTTTCTGACACAAAACACACCAACACACTAAAGGTATTAAAAAATAGTCTCTTGAAAACTCAATTTCAGAAAATGCAACCATTTTATTAAAAAAATAAACCTTTAGATACCGTCACAGTCTCTTCCTTTTTTTATTTCCCCCCCACAAAGATATTATTTGATGTCAGTTGATATTTTAGCTTCAAACATGTTGAAATTGTAGGCCGCTGCGTTACACAGACTGAGACTCGTCGCTTTCATGTCTCATCTTACCAGGATGTAGGGAACTTCCTTTCTTACTTAGAACTAGAATGTTTGCGACTGTAGAGGCGATCAAATGGCAAGTACCTAACAGTCAAAAAGACGCCTCCGAGTCTGACAGTGATCAACGCTGTATGGCAACACTACGGCTTATTTGATCGAAGACAGATTTTTGGAGACGTGTGTGTGTGTGTCTAGACCACATAAGCGATTAGAAACACTGTAAGCCATCTTGCCTCATGTTTCCTTTCTTTACATAATAATCACGATTTAACCTTAAGCCAAATATATAATGTACTTACATATAATGTACACAACACAAACATTATTAGATAGGAACTCCAAATGTTAAAATTAGCACCATGGCAATGAAGCGTATGGATGTTTTTATTCTCTACCTTTATCAAAGCTTATGTATAGTATTAAAAATTGTTGTATTTCATTATTTTACATTAATTTAAAAAAACAAAACAAAAACCAGAAATGTTCAAATAAGAGGAAAGTGCTGTGAGTTCACAAGTCGACAAAAAGACACTCACTGAGGTATATATCAAGTAACCGAGTGTGGATTGTGTATAAATCTGATAGCTCATTAGGAATTATAAAAAATAATAAAAAGAAAGCTCAAATAAAATGAGCTTTTACCACTTTTTGCCTGAAACTGTTCATACATCTCCCCACTGATCTGATTTAACAAGCCAGAAGAAAAAGTTGGCATTAATTATGCATATAAATATTAATTATATAATTAAGGATCCCATATGAGAATAAAATACATTGCAATTAGGGATGGAGCTGTTCAGTACTGTGCAAAAGTCTAGCTTATTTTTGGGAGTTAGTAAGTTAGTTTCCTTTCCTGGTCTGGAGAAAAACTATGTACAAGTAGTAAATTAACCTGTAAGCAATTGAGAGACAAAGTTCTGCAGAAGAACCGTAACAAGTTCTCCAAGATTCTTGGAACAACCTACCAGCCGATTTCCTTATAAAACT
>JAOUQW010000038.1:23193540-23203540 GCA_028565825.1 Olivaichthys viedmensis | reverse complement strand
GTCCCAAGATCTGCTTTTATTTAATCACTTACCAAAATGAATGCAACTTTGTTAGATTATTTAAACACAATTGCATCAGTCCTCAATAGTAAAAGTAAAAACAAATCGTATTTCCGGAAAGCAGTAGGAACTATAATGCATAACTCATAAAGGAGTGTACACTAATTTAGACAGTATCAGGTGTTGGTCATTAACAGATTAAACATTTTTTTTTACCCCATTTTCTCCCCAGTTTAGTCATTGCCAATTCCCAGCCACTAGCTAGTTCTCTCCTAGCGCACGACATCTACCAACCGAGGAGGGTAAGGGTTAACACGTGCTTCCTCAGAGACACATGAACTGCTGCTCATTCAACGTCACAGGGCAGCTGAACACTTGGAGGAAAACACTAACTGCCCTCTTCTGTATACATGAGCTCACAGAAGCCCACAATTGGCTAGTGTCACTCTGATTGACAAAGGAGAAAGTAATGCCATCTTTCCCACCCAGAGCAGGGCCTATTATGCCATCTTGGACTCAGATGGCTGTGGCATCGTTGGGATTCGAACTCGCGATCGGCCAATGATGGGGCCAACGCTTTTCTGTTGCACCACTCGGGAGACAGATGACAACAATTAACAATGCCTGTCAGGAACGTACTTACACCACCATTTGAATTAATTATAAAAAGCTTTGACAAAATAATTGTCAAAAAAAAAAAGAATCAAATGGTGTGAACAGATGTTCAGACATATTTTAATTCCCTACCAGGATTTCTCACACAGCTAAAAGTTGTATTCATCAGTTTTGAGTAATGTATTAATGAGTAATAACTGAGGAAACAAACACTTCTTGATAGTGAACTCCAAGTTTTAGACCCTACTGTATAATCAGAAAAGATTGCTTTATCATTGCCACTCAGGACTTCATCATTTTCAGTACTGGACCACTGTCTCACTGGTCAGTTATCCCACTATCCTGCATTTTTATAATCTACACAAGATACCACGCTGTGTAATTTGAGGAAGGAGTGCACCGCCAGCTGGTCACAGGTCCTTTTTTATCCTAATCTGCTCTGATACAGGCTTTGCCTTAAAGAGCTCTGACAGAAAGTAGAGGGAAAAGAGAAATAAATAACCCACTTCTTACGATGGCAACAAAGATTAGCAGCTCGTAATCACCTCCCTTTCCATTCGGTGGAGCCCTAAATGCCAGCTGGAGGCTAATGATGCTGCTGGATGTGGGTCAGTGGGAGAGAAGAAAAGAGAACGAGAGGCAAGAAGGGGTTTAGCACATTCCTGTCAATCGTCGGAGAGAACGTTTTAGTGATCACATCACTGCAGGAAACACAACACACACTGACCTGCTGTACATTTAGAACTGTAGTAAGCGTTTTCATCAACTTTTTGAATACTTTTTTTTTAGGAATGAATACATATGGGGTTAGACACATCATATAGCAATACATCTGTGACAAACAATTGACATAAAGCTATTTGTCATCAGAAAATGAAACTAAAAAGATTCAGCTTGCATAATCTTCTGCATAACTTGCTGCTGAGTTTCTCTTTTCTAGATGCGTAGCCCCTCATGGACTTGGCTTGTAACTCACTAACTCACTCAGTCATTCACTCACTCATGTTTAGCAAGCTGAAGATTCTCCACAAGGGGGCGCTTCTACTTAAGTAGCTTTTGTGTGCGTCATTGTTATTAGGAAGAAAACCATAGATATAAATACCTGAGCGTATGTCCGAAAGCACACCCTATTCGCCATTTAGTGCACCACCTAGGGAGTTTTGCCATTTTCTAATCATATCTGAAAGCATACCCTGCAGTCTATTCTGAAGTGATGAAGCCTACGCAGGGCACTTTGAAGAGGGACACGTCCACAGCAGCCATTTATAGGATCTTTCCAAACTGAAATGATGAAAAGCCTTTACTTGACAGAGCCCTTCAAAAACGTTCGTTTTCGAAGGGAACAACCGATGGATGCTTTGCTCCCGAGATTCTTTGCGCTACCTATAAATGTGGGTCAAGTTCAAGTACGACATGTTACATTTAGTAATAGTAAATTGCAACTAAAATGAACATAACTGTTTAAAAGTGGTGCAGCAGCAAATAAGCTCTTTGATGCAGGTTTCATGTTTTTATCGCTACCTCAGCTAACAGCTTGGAGCTCGTGCATTGGTATTTATTTGCGTCTGTAAATGTACGAAATCAGGCTAAATGAAAAGCAACTGCTAAATGAAATTGGTGGCAGCATGAGGAAATTTTTACGGCTTTGTCAATTTGGTCATCATTAAATTGAGATACTTGTTCTTATTTACATAAGTGTCAGCGATTGTGCAACCATTAAACACCATCGCCTACTTTCAAAATTGACGTTAAAGTGCGCTTCTAATGGCCCTTACTTTCAATCCCTACAGAGTTCTCACAGTGAAGGGATTAGAGCATAGTCATAATCACTCCAGAATGGGCCGCAGCCGTCGTGAATATCCAGTGCACTCCCATAATGCACTGCAATAGGTTATTGTCCAAATATTGTACCCCTGGGGGATGCAGAATACCAAAAATGCACCTAGCGGTTCGTAGAGAATAGTGAACAGGGCACCATTTCAAACTCTGGGCTGGATAGGTGACCGAAGGCGCATTACTTTAGTAAAGTTTACATTGTGTCCATAATTAATTTTACAGCACGGACAGGGCGGTCCAGTCAGGCCTAACCCCCTCATCAGGCCTCAAACCAATATGGTCTTACACTTGCAAATTTGTGACAATTGTGCACAACTTGAATGATTTGAAAATATACAAAGATTAAGGTTAGGTGCGGGGTTGGCGTTTACGCCGTTTCTTACGACTTCATTAGAATTAAATCACACGAAATCCAATCCGCATCACGTTTGTTTGAACTAATTTGTACTAATTTCCCATGAGATCGGGTTGCCTAAAACATATATAATATATATAATACGCATTTTTAGCATTGAAGAGACACGGGCAACTTACTGCACTCACCAACCAAACACCTACAACAACGGATGATGTAGATACAGAGCTGTCTCATCTGTTAACATAAATATGGAAATATTTCACTTTCATTGCTGATAAAGGAGAATATATTCTACGTTTGAACAAGGACAGGTTTCAATATTCAGGTCAGCCACCCCAATATTCAGGCCTGTAGTGTATACTTCAACTGGAGACAAACACGGGGGGAAAAAATCAGCAGGCTGTGAAGGACACTGTGTGTCCTTGTTCATTTATTATCATTTGAAACCAAATAGGAGCAGTCGGCTTGCTGTGGAAATATGTCTAACGTTCCTTATTGACGTTCTTCTGTGCTGTTTAACAGTGCCCAAGGACGGCCTGAAGAACCAGGCCGCGTTTGAGGAGATGAGGGTGAACTACATCAAGGAGCTGCGGCGTTCGGTGGGCAAAGCCACCAACAACTCGGGCCAGACATGGCAGCGCTTCTTCCAGCTCACCAAGCTACTGGACGCCATGCATGACGTAAGCAGAAAAAAACAACAACAAAAAAAACCAAAGCAGCTTCTCTCTTGCCACTGTGCCACTATCGACCTCTACGATCAATACGATAGAACTGGTTCCAGAAAGGTAGTTCATGAAGCAAGAATTAATTGTTAATCAGATAACCTATAAAGGTACAGTTCATTCAAACAATGGCAACATGAAAAGAAACCCAGTGTTGCCAGCTTAGTGCGATATCAGACTAAGTGTCACCATCGGTCATGTTAGCATTGTTTGCTTGGAATATCACTTTAAGCCAAAGACTGCCCAATAGGACAAAAGCTGAATCCCATTCCTATTGGTAGGTCTTAACTTTTAGCTTATGCAGAAAAGAACAAGGGTACAAAGCACTAATGCAGAGTGAACTCAATGGCTTGACTGGTCTTCTATAGATTAAATGACTCCCTTCAGTGTCTCGTTACAAAGCTACATCCATACTGTCGTCTCCACTGCAACATCCAATTCATCCCCATGACCTACGCCATGTACGTGTATATCACACTACACTTTCCTAGTGTATCGATGGTGTTACTAAACCTATAACGTACACTACAGTACACAGAAGAGATGTTTTCCCTGAAACTATAAATGGTTTGCTCTCAGCATTGAGGATAGGTGCATTGTTCTTTAAGCTGGGGCAGATGTATCTCAGTGCTAAATGTTCTGATTTGGTGATTAGTACATTGTGAGTTCAATACCCAGGATTGTTAGAGAACCATTGTTGGGCCCTTGAGCAAGGCCTGTATGTTTGAATTATAGCCTCAATTGTAAGTCGTCAAATAAATCAATGTAAATGTGCTCAATCAGCCGAGACATGTTCTGTGTCTGACGTTTGCTTCTTTAGTTTTGCACAAGAGCTACGAGGCTAATGTAGCTAAGAAGTAATTAAAGCCTATTTCACCCAAAATCTTTTCTATAAATGCATTTCCAAATCTTGATATACCTTCTTCAAACCACTTTGTTAAGCGACATAATCTTATTTTTAAATAAACGATTTTGTAAAATAGCAGTGAGAGTGCTCATTTACAAATTTAAGTTCAGAGTGGAACTATAACTTTCAGCTTTCCGGCACAAAGTCCACCTGCAAACTTTGGAAGGTGGAGCTTAGGGGGTTGGTAGACATGGAATTTTTCCCACTTAAACTAACAGATTATATAAACACTCATGGAAGTGTCACCATCTTTTTCCAAACGCATCTTAAAATGGCGGTTAAGTTGATGAGACTTTCATATCTTTGCTCCGAATAACAATTAACCTCTGTACAAAAAAAAGAAGTAAAACAGCTGTTTATGATCCGCATTTACACATTTAAGTTAAAAGTGGAACTATACTATCATCCACAACACTTCCAGCTTTCCGGCACAATTCTGCCTTCAAACTTTGGGAGGCGGGGCTTATTGTAAAACGCCTCTTGTCGTCTTGTGTGTGTGTGATACAAAACTGTGCTGAGGAAAAAAAGTGATTCCAGTTTTCCAAGATGGCCGGCCCATAACGCTACAGAGTTCAGCTAGTTTTGTTAATAAATTGCCTAAACCACATTGCGTGACATCACTAATGAACTGGATGTGGTTTGAGTCAGATATTTATTGAAAACATTTTGAGTGAGAGATACTTGTTATACTACATTAGCCTTGTAGCTCCAGTGCAAAACTAAAGCAGCAAATATCAGACACCAAACCTGTCTCGGCTGATCGACTACATTTGAAGTACGAGGAAAATTGTGTATAATTGGTTTTTCATTGAACCATTCCTTTAAAGTAATACTTGTAAAGCCTGTTGGGGATGACCTCATTTGCATAATGCTAACCTTTCTGTACTAGGTTTCATTAGTTGTTAGCATTATTGGTCAAATTATTGCTCTAAAAGTCTCTTTCGCTAAAGAACCTAACCAAGCGTTCTTTCTTCTCCCCTTAATCCCTCTGTCATGGCAGCTGGTGGGAAACCTGCTGGACTTCTGCTTCTACACCTTCCGCGAGTCTCAGGCGCTGAAGGTGGAGTTTCCCGAGATGCTGGTGGAGATCATCAGTGACCAGATACCAAAGGTGGAGTCGGGCCTCACACACATCCTTTACTTTCACAAGAAGTGACTGGCAGCGGATGGAAAGAAGACCGGAAACGACGAGCGATGAAAAGACGAGGGAATGAAAGTAAGAGAGGACACCAGACCCTCAGCGAGGAAGAGAGGGAGGGAGAGAGAGAAGCCCACGTTGGCCAGCCAGCTTGCTATGCACAAAGTTAGGCATGAGCAGAGGCGCAGATGTGTGTGTGCGCCAACCTAAATCCCCCGCCGAGGGACAGACGGAGGGAGCCGAGTTGTCTGTAGCCAGCCAGTGAACTTTAGAGTTCATTTCTCCTTGCCCCCCACCCCCCCAAAGACAATGCTGACTATCTATGGATATGAAGCCATATGTTTCTTTGGTAAAGCTATAGTGCACAGGTACAAGTGTATAAATAATACTAGAACACACACACGCACACACACATTCATACAAGGAGACACAGATGTCCTTGCATCTACACACACACAATCTGCAATTAATTACAGAGGCATTTATGTTATTTAACTGATCTGAACACTACACATACTTAATCTTTGAATCTACAGAAAAAAAAGAAAAAAGAAAAAAAATGCATTAAAAAAAATATTTGCTGTCTATATTATATTTCCGTAGCAACTGTTCTATCATTACCAGAGGATTTTTATTTTATTTTTTTGGATAAGGACGAGGCAAAGAGAGGACCTATTCCAAGGGCTACACTACTTACAATCTAATTAGTGTGTCTAACTGGTGTGTATTAAAACACAAAGCAGCACGCACTGTCTTTTGCTCTTATTTAAATGGACAGAAGAACAATCGAACCTGAACTGATATGCAAGGCATTCTTATTTAAAGATGAGGATCTTTTTGTAGTCAGTAAACATTATGGATGTGGATGTGACAGATGTTTGGGTACATATGAATTCCCTTTTATAAAGTCTAAGTGAGGGATGGGACAATTCTTCTATCCCTAACATGTAGCTCTCAGAAAATGGCTGACTAATGTGATAAACTTGAAGAAAAGCACAGAAGGGCTTTGTTTTTATATGACCCTGAGGTAAATGTGACGGTCAATACACCGCTCCAGGAAGTCAATGGCTATTTCAATACCCAGACAGTGCAAATGCTGAATAATCAGCCAGATGATCAGAGCAGAATCTGGATTTTTTAAAAGAGCTTTCCATGCTGATTTGTCTGATTCCTTACAGTAACTGATCAAACTACAGTCCAAATAGAACGTCATCTGTTTTTTTTGGCTTGCAATTCAGACTTCAGTCCTCAGCTTTCACAAATATCCAGAGTGATAAAAATCTGATAAAATAAAATAAAAACATAAAACCCCCCAGCAAAACCTATGAGGTCACTTGGGAAAGACACACAGTCCACAGTGCTCGGGGATCGGCTGTTCTTTTATTCTCTGCCGAATCTTTCGCTCTTCAAATATCAGAGGGTGCCTCATGACAAGCCAGGAGAAAGGTTATCAGAAAGAAAACAAACAGAAACGTGCATTTTCAATCCAGCAGATCCGACTGCTTCTTACCGACCAGTGCTGCTCACTCAGTGAAAGGAATACACCAGCATTGTTTAAATTGATCTCTTTTCCACCACATCTGTAGCGTACGTGTGATTCCCATGAACAATAACGGACACGTTTCCCTGTATTGAGTTTACTTCAACTCACTTAGAATGGAAGTCTAAGGGCAGTTGTTTGGGCGTCAAGTAACGTTTACGTGAAACACGTTTTGTTTTTGTAGGACGCTTTCATAAGTTGTATGATTCATCCCTTTAGAGGTGGAGCTACTATTTCAGAGTTTGGAGTTTTGCTAACATAGTCAGTTTCCGCCTGATGGCACGTAGATACTACAAAACCTACCGGAAAGAGAAAATAAATGAAATTTTACCATATTGCTTCAGTGTTGGAGGGTTAGATAAAACTACACCCAAACCCCACTATCGGGACGTAATCCATTCCAGAAAACTGTATCTATAGCGAATTTCTGTAAAGCGGGAGCCTAGTTCCCATTATTTTCAATGGGAAAAATTGCAATGGGTTCCAAACCCAACCGGATTCACACAAACAACTTTCCAAATATCACTATCACTATCAATCTAAAAACACTAAAAACAAGCATCAAATAAGGTATGAATGATGATAATAATAATAATAATAATAATGTACTTTTTTTACTTCCTTTATAACCCTCATCTTCTCCTTGAAAGTTTGCTTTCTTCTTATTGCACCAATTTTTCAACATTTTGGTACTGGTTTTTCAAAATTGCTGTCGTTTATCATGATGAAAATTCACAACACGAATGCGATGGAACAAAGTACAAATGCGACGACTGCGCTACTGCAATAAACGCTAGATACAGTCTATAGCTGATGCTGGTACGTAAGCACCACATAGTGGTCATCCAGTTAACTAACCTGACTGTCGATATAGCGGGAATCCGGATATCAAGAGTCTGAATAATGAAGTTTGGGTGTCTTTGATGAGACAGTTTCTCATGTCCGTCTCATCCCAAGACCTTTACAGTTCGAGTGTAATGTAGTTTTGAATTTGTGTTAAATAGTTACATATTTAAATGTTGAGCTTAACAACTGCCCTTAGACTTCCATTACAAGTGAGTTACTTGTCAACAGGTTTTTTATTCTTTTCTCAGTACAGGGAAACGTGTCGAAATTATTGTCCGTGGTAATTGCACATTCGTTACAGATGCGATAGATAGAGATGAGGTTGTAAAGCTCTTGAGTATTCCTTTAATTCCGTTTATGCCGACACCAGTCATTAAGGTCCTTTTGGAAATGAAATCATCAGTGAATGGCTGTATTTTAAGCTATATCAGAGTAATCAAAGCGGGGTTTTTTTTCCCAGTCACGTGAACAGACTTAAGCCCCACCCACCAGCTTCTGGGACCAATCAGAATGGCCAGAGTGTGTTTTTATGCGACGCTAACGTATGAGTGAGGACTGTACTAATCTAATCACACTATAGACAGCAACTAAACCAGCTCCCTTGTGACAAATGAAATTAATCTACAGTTTTTAAAAGAAACTAAATACTAATAATCATGAAAAAGCTTTTTTTTTTTTTTTAACTGGTGTGTAATGAAGATTTTTAAGAGCCAGCCTCGTTATGGTTCTAACAAGGTGCTTCTTTTTTCTTAAAAAAACTAACAAACAAAAAAAACACTAGGTGTGAGATTTTCAGTAGCCGCACATGTACAGTTAGATCTAGACGGAAGAAGAACTGCGCTTTTCACACACGTACAGCCTTCATATGGGAAACACTAACGACAATAACACTTCAAAGCTCCAGTAGCCTGCTGCGTTTCCAGCTTAATATACAGGAAATGTACAGACGAGTGACAAATGACAGGCAGAACCTGAATAAACGAGTGCATCCACAGGGCACGAGGGCTCACTGAACGGTTTAATGAGGATAAAAATGATGTAAATGATACGCTCTGGCCTTCACAGTCTCCAGATCCTCAACACAATTGAACACCTGTGGGAGATTTTGGAGCGACGTGTTAGACAGCGGCTCCACCACCATCATCATCATCATCATCATCATCAAAACACCAACTTAGGGATGAGGGAACATCTTTAGGAAGAACGGTTCTCCATCAGTTCCTCCAGTACAGTTCCAGAGACGTGTAGAATCTACGCCACTTGTGGTGGCCAGACCCCTAACTCTCACACTTGATGTTGGTTTTTCCTTTTCATTTGTCACCCGTCTGTACGTGTGGACCGTGGCATTGCAGAAATATTTTGCTTATAATCATATTTTACACACATTGCTGTACAGAGGCAGTTTTTCAATTTGCATCACATAGAAATTTATCCATTGTCGTTTTTTTGTTTGTTTTTTGTTTCTTGTCTGGAACATTCTACTGATTAATTCATTCATGTTTAATGACGTGATGGTGGTTTAATGAAACTGAGTGATGCTACTGATGAAAGCGAAAAGAAAAAGCTTGCGCTCGTTCCTGTAATGCTGTAAGACGGTAACGGAGGGGACAGTCGACGACATGGCCGGGCGTCGCTCGTCTTCTAGCCTGCGATTAGCCTCTGATATGCACAGAAGAGATAATGTGATATCTGAAGAGGATTTGGGAAGTAATGTGATGTGTGTGTGCGTGTGTGTGTGTGTGAGTGTGGGGGGTGGGGAACAGAGTTAAGGGTGGGAACTCGAGGCACTTTTGATGAGATCGCCCCGTGTGTATGCACGTGTTACGTTGTCGGTTCACCTGATCGTTCTTGATGTGTATAATTATGAAAAGGTCGGTATATAGAGAAGAAAGAACGTCTCTTTAGACCCAGTCAGTCCCATTTCACCGTTTCGCTTGTGTGTGTGTGTGTGTATACACTGCTACTGCTCTGTCAAAAGTGTGTAAAGGACCTGAAATTAAGTTGTCAAATATTTGATCTCTTTTTTTTTCTGCATCCT
>JAOUQW010000038.1:23138244-23172371 GCA_028565825.1 Olivaichthys viedmensis | reverse complement strand
ATAAATAGGATAGAAATTGGGCCTTTATTGCATAAATCTTTTAAAAAACAATGCTGGGGGGTTTATGAAAGGCTTATGTCAAAACTCGTAAGGTGACTTTAGAGGTTTTATGTAGCATGTGACTGTCTTAACATGAAAAAGAAAACAGGCCTTAACTAGCATCATGAGTCGACTGTTCGAGACGGTTGTATCTGTAATTTTTTATCCTTATCTTGCAATTCATTTGTTTGTCTTTACGAACAACACGTTTATGAAGCTTTGAGACATCTTGTATTAAAGTATCCATTTATTTCCTATTTATTCAGCTTCCGAAATACGTGAAGTCGTAAAAAGTATGCATCGCTCTTCATAACAGTGTTATAAATGCAAAATTGATTGGCACTTTAGTTTGAGGACATAGAAATCATTCATTTGTCTGTATGGTCTCCTTGAATAAGTAAAGTTGTATTGGATTGGTGCTAAAATAATCATTTTGAATAGGAGTGGACCACCACTTCAGCTGAGGGACATCCAATTCCATGCTTCCATATGAAGCAGATGAAGTAAATACCCAACACTTCATAGAGATGTCTCAAAGTCAAATGAATAAATTGCAAGTTGAAGATAAAAAAAATAAAATAATAATAATAATGTACATCCAGTCACATACTACATAAAAACGTCAAAAGTCACCTTACGAGGTTTGACATGAGCCTTACATGAACGCTCCAGCAATGCTTCATAGAAGACTTATACAACACTTATGACTGTGTTATGAAGGCCCTATGTAGATACCCTTCAAATAGTGTTACCATCAACTCTTCCTCTAGGAAATGACAGTATACTGAATACTGCACCAGTATAAACTGTAACTACATACTATTCCTCATAGTAGTATGCATTATTTATCAGGACTTATCATTTAGTACAGGTAGCTTACAGTCTGAATTTTTTACCTGTCAGTCAAATTCACTTGTGGATGCTTTTTTATTGCAGAATATTTTTGCACCGTGACCCCAAATGTCTAACTTTGGGTGTTTAAAGCCAAAAATTATGTAATGAGATCAGTCAAAACCTGCCTTTGCCTTAAATTGGGAACAGGGGTGCAATATAAACACAGTAATTGGATAATTTGCATAAATAATACATTTTCTCTTCTGTATCAAGTATTAAACGGTGACGGCCAGTTAAGAAATAAAGACCTTTTTTAAAGAAAAGAAAAAGAAAAAAAAAAGGAAAATACCAACATTAAATGTATTAATAATATTTTTTTTAAATAAAAAAAATAAAAAAATAAAAAGGTTTATTTATATAGTAATAAATAAAATATAAAATGTAATATAATGACTACAAAAGGAATTAAAAACATTTTATATAGTATTTATAATTTCTCATCTACGCATGAGAACTGGATGAGATCGGACCTGGACATCACTGTTGCATTCTTAACCGTAGTTTTCCGTCGTTTGACTGCATTGCATTGTGGGATGCAGTAAACCACGAAAATAGAAAGGTCCTCACAACAATAAATATCCCACACGCTATTCTACAAATATAAGAGCACAACTTACCGATCATTAGACTGAGGAGCTTCTGGACCTTGGAGCTGACCCCGACCACTCTGTACAAGCCCTGGTCATTAATCCCTGCACAGATTCATCAGACACACTGATCAGTCATCAGATAAAGTCCAATCCAGTCCAGATTAAGACCTGCCCCAGTGAAGTGCGTGTTGAACTCTGACCCAAGCACAACAGGTGGACAGTGAGGGCAGAGGAACAGTGAGCTGATTCTGCCCTCTAGTGTTCAATCACACAACTGCAGAATAAACTGTTTCAGAGAGAACACTTCTGCTTCAGGACAGCTAATATGGGCTTCAGCACGAGTCCACCATACACACTGGGTGCAAGTTTATATAAATAGTTAAATAATAATATTATAATGTAAATTAATATAAAGTACTAATGTAGTCATAATATACATAGGTGAAGGATGAAAAGGGATTTTTAAAACAGCAAAAATATAATAATAATAATGTTAGTTTTTTTTTTAATAAACTTCTGATTTTAGAATCACAATGTGGACCAGAGAAGCTAAAAGATTCTCCCTTAAAGATCCCTTATTTTACCTTAATATGTTTTTTTCCCTGTAAACACCTTTATTAAATAACAAAAAAGTAAAAGTGGAATCATATAATGTTCATGCACATTTTCTGTAAAATCAATAGCCTTCGGATGCCACACACACACACACACACACACACACGCACGCACACGCACGCACACGCACGCACACATATTCTTCTGAGCCCTAATTATTTATTTATTTTTTTAGAGATTTTAGATGTTCAAGATCTCCAAACATTCATTTCCCCCCCCAAAAAATTGAATGTTAGAGATGTTTTTAAAAAGTCATTAAAGAAAGTAACATTAATTCATCGAGCACTTTTAAAATTTTATTCAGCATATGGCATTGCTTTGTTGACAGACAGCCTGAGGTTTTACTCATCGCTGTGCTTTCAAGTGATCTTTAATATCTCACAAATGATATTTAATGTCACATCCACAGAGGAATCACACACAGCACAAGCAAACGGGCACCGCGCCTGCATTTTAAACTGATCCTTAGCGGTTGTTCAGGACAGGCTCGTACAGAGACGACTGTGTGTGACAGTTTAGCGTGTGACTGATTAGTTGACTTTTTTCCCCCTTTTGTTGGATATTTGAAGAATCTTGGCATGAAGCCGAGTTTGCTCTTTCTGAGCCAATGCAAACGTGGAAACTTGTCTGAGGGACGTTTTCTTTCAGATCCAGACAGCCTAACAATACAGTTAAAGCAGGAGAAATATATATATATAAATATATATATATATATAAATAAAATATAAATATACACACACATTTTGTTTTTATTCACTGTTGAAGACGTCTTTTTTTGCGTCCATAGGCTGCTCATTTTCAGAAATTATTAATATATACACACACATTATATGATATATTTCCACTCATTACTTCTCTGTTGCATATTACATATAAAAGAAGTTATAAAACGCAAAACTGTCATTTAGAAATAAAAACGTGTACGTCACACACAATTCTAACATCAAATGTTTAAAAACAGCACAAGTTACAATAAAAGTACAAATTAATCTCTGTGGCATTATTTCAAAAACATTACATTTGGCTGTTGTAAAAAAAAGAAAAAAGAAAATAATAATAGTAATTAAAAAAATAAAAACCTTATCGTTGTCTTTGACCCATACTAAAAAATTGATAGACTTTTTTTTTTTTTTATATCGTGATCATTTTAACTTTGTGTGTGTTTTCTTACGTAGCTCATGTCATTTCCTGTCATTCTGAACTCATGATTTGATTTAAAACCCCCATCTTCCCTCCACAGGAGCTCAGGACGGAGCGCTGACTCACTGTGGCCTGAGCAGCACTACTTGCTTTGGCTAACCATCATATCATTCCAATTTTGGCATGTGGAAGAAAAAAAAAGGTGAAGCAAACAAAATGTTACACCAGTGTTTACAAGTTTACCTCTTGCCTCAATAGCGGTGATGGAGTGCTTCACAAAATTCACGCCGATGTCATCCAGCTGGGCATCGACTTCAGAATACAAAAGGAAAGAAAAGAAAATCTCATTATGAATTTGGGATGCATTTAGACAGTAGGGTGGTGCGCACGGATTAAACTGGCTTTTTTTTTTTCTTTCAGGTTGGCCTGTGATCACTGGGCTCCATAAATGGTCTGCATGGAGTTGAAGAATAGAAAAGAAACGGTGGTGATTGTGTACTTGATATCAACAGCACATGAGCTAAATGCATCAGACTGTCCGTAATCAACTAACATCCTAAACTGATAAAACATCAGTCATTATCAGATACTTTTGTAAAGCTGGTGACAAATCACAGTGTAAAATATTCAGGAGCTGAGACTGTACAGTAAATTAAAGACTTTTGAGTGTGTGTTTTTTTATCCATTTTACAACACCTAAAATAATTTGAATAAATGTATAAAATACAGGGTTCTTGCCCTTTCCTCAAGAAAAATAAATAAATAAATAAATCCAGACCTTTTCAAGACTCTTCCCCCCAAATAGATTTTTTTTATTTTTTTTTTTATTTTCAGATTTTCTCTGTTCAGTTTTAATATTTTTTTAATAAGTCATGAACTAGATCATGAAAAATGACCCTGCACTGCCTACTGTAACTGCTTTTTTGCACTTCTGGTTAGATGTTCAACTGCATTTCGTTGTCTCAGTACTTGTACTTCTGTGCAATGATGTGCATTAGAGAAATTGTGTTTCAGAAAATAAGGGAACGCCTAAAGACGACAGATTTATAGCCTGTGTGTCTTTTTTCCCCCCAGAACATCTACGCTTTGCCAAAACGTTTTCTGAAGTGCCATACTTTTCCAGGTCTGGAAACGAGTGCCATGAAATTCCGTACTTTTCCACACTTTTAAGACGTGTGGAAGGACCCTGCAATATAAGTAATGGATATAAACTTACTTGCTCTTTCTTTCGAAAATGTTCTCCCGAGATGGTGCACCTGTAATGAATGACAATCAATCATGTTTTGCTGTAAAAGCTAAATTATGCAAAAAAAAAAAAAAAACCTCCTACTACGACTCCTAGAGTGCTACACAACTTTTAAATTTACCCCAGTCATAAACTGTTTGTCAAAAAAATCAAAAGGGATGGATATTGGATTATAAGACTTGTATACTGTTTGACGCAGTGGTTCACTCACTGGTTCTTTGCCTCCCATCGCCTGCATCCAGAATCTGTGGTCATCGTCGGACAGGGCCTGGACCGTGAGCACAATACCGGGGCTGGAAATACAACCAGAGCAATAACACGTCAGTCCTAAATTACAGGAGCCGTGCAGGAAGACAGGACGTAAACTAGGCGGGAGATAAATCACTTAAAGCGCAAGTGGTGGGAAATTTTAACTGCAGTAAACAGTAAAAAAAAACTAAAACAAATCAGTGTGTTGGTGTTTTGCAGCCTATGCCTTTAAAACTGCATCAATTCTCTTGGGCACACTGTCGTGCTCAAATGAGTGATCAATTAAGCATAGCGTGTTGTTCAGCGCATTTTAACTCCAGAATTATTGGCGCCCTTCAATAAAAATAAAATAAAAACTCACTGCATAAAATAATGATTACTCACAAAATTTCGAATGAACTTTCCACTCAAACAATTGCAGAAAGTACTCGTCATTCTCATACGAACGTCTTTATTTAAATAATAGTATTTTCTCTCAAAAACATGCGTGTCAAAATTATTGACACCCCGAGAGAACATTTAAAATAAATGCAAACAAATTGTCATCCTTGAAAGAAAGAAGAAAAAAACACCACAATTTGCACAAAACCTGGTTGCCTCTGCTAGGAGGTTAAGATTTGTAGATTAATCTTTTAACAAGATAACGACCCCAAACATGCATTCACAGGAACGCAAAATCAATGTTCTGCTATGACCAGATCAAGTTCTGGATTTGAGAACCTGTGGTCTGACATTGAACAGTGCAGGCCACATGGGCAGACCTGCTGTAAGACTATACAGAAGCATGAAATGTTGTGCGAGGAGGAGCGTTCAAGATCCTCTACAAGTGTCTCCAACCTTTTAGACATTACAGGAAGAGGCTCAGTGCTGTTATTCATACGAGTGTTGAAGGGAAGGTGAAAATCAATTATGGGAGTGCTGATCATTTTAAAAACCAGTGTCTTTTAGGAAAAATAAATAAATAAAAAGGCACTACTTAAGAAAACTTATGTTTAAAAAAATTGAAAAATATCGTGTTTAAAAAAAAAAAAAAAACTACACAGCACCCCCATATGTTTAAGCTTAAAATATCACTCATTGCACTCAAAACATTTACAAAGACTTTTTGGTACCCATTAAAAATGCAGCATGTGACATTAAGATCGGAAATAACGAAGGAGCATCTCGGGGGGAAAATAAAAGCTTCAACATGATTAGTGTTTCTAGTATGCTGACAGAAAAAACAAAATAGACATAAACGTTACGATTGGCTATAAATTACCCACCGGTCCGTGATCTCTATATCTAGACAGAACCGCCGGTCGAGAGTGTCTGTAGTTTTCCGCACACAGGATTTGAGTGTGACTGATTCTGTTTCCCCCTGGGAGGATACACATTATTCATACACAGGCATTAGTGAAAAAGCTAAATCATGTAATCACACAGCAGCTGCAGCTCGATCATGATCCACCCCCCCCATTACAATTAACTCAGATAAATGTGGGGAAAAAATCACTTTGGTACTTCAATAAAGCAAAACAAAATGAACTGGAAAAAAAAAAAGAAGCATTATTTAAAACCGTTAAATGATCGTCACTCACAAACTTGCCCCCGGACTTAGGGTCGTATGTGATCATGTGGAGGATTTTCTGCTCCTTGACGAACGTGCAGTACCGCTTTACCCAGCTGGAGCCAAACGGAGGAGGACCTAGAGAGTACACAGGTCCATTTTTGCCACAGCCAACTCAATAATTTGCATTTTTTTAATTTAGCGCTTCATGTTATGCAGTCACAGTTCTGTCCCAATTTACACTGAAGCTTTATCAGGAAGATTCACAGAATTATGTGTCAAAACATTTGTCTCCAGGCTTGTTTTTTTTTTTTTTTACATTTCTCCCACATTTTCCACACTGGATGTTCTCAAAATCCATGTACTATAATTAACGGGAGCCTGAGCAATTACATAAACCTACATAAATATTTTATTTATTTCAAATCGGATTTACTCTGAAGGATCAGCCATAATGACACGCAAATGACTGTGGTCTACGATGTGGTCCATGATGTATTCCACACCGTGCTTCTACCCATGTGGACAGTCCTAAGAACAAAAGATTTTACTTAATTCCTGCCATAGCATCCGAACTAATCTGATTAATACTACCCATCCGTAATATTGCACTGCATTCACTAAGGACGCAACTACAGACGGGTCACAAATTAAAGCAAAAACCAACATAAAGTGTGCTAAGTAAGGTGTTTGGGCCACCACGAGCCTCCCTATTTCTACATGGAATAATAATTTTAAAAAAAACTTAGACAACATAAAAAAAACCAATGACCCCAATATAAAAAAATAAAAAAATAAATGAATGAATGTTACCCTCATCAAGAGATCCAGAATCTATAAATATGCAAACTGAAAATACCTCCAAACCCCCCCACACCCACCATCCCCACGTAAACCAGTGTTGCCTGACCTGCATTTGCATACTGGAAGCTGATTGGCTCTAATATATTATGACGCAATAACACTTGTCTGTTGCGTGTTTAATAATCAATACAGACTGAACTTTTCAGCTCCTCATGTTTCTTAAAAGAATGTGGCAAAACCACTGCAGTGTCCATTTTTGCACTTCTGTGCACTTAAATGAATTACCCCAAAAGGATGTAATAATAAAATAATTTAAAAAAACAAAATAAAAAACATGTTTTATAAAGGTTAATGTTGATTTTTAAAGTGAGTTTGTTCAACTGAATAAAAATCTGGCACTTTAAGGGGTTAAACCTAAACTTTAACACAGCAAAAGGTTCCTGGTTGCTTCAGAAGTTATCCTTTTTAATCCATTTTCACTTCATACTCTTTTATCCTTATCTATTAGCACATTTGCTTTAACGTTTGCATTTTAATCCTTACTTTACTTTAATTGAATTTTAAATGGTACTCAGACTCAGTGGGTCTTCTATTTATATCTTACATTTATGACATTTGACAGATGCTCTTATCCAGAGGCACTTACAGAAATGTCTGGGTGTCTAATGTGTCTAAGATCTTATTCTAGTGCAGATCGGCCTGGGTCTTGTCTTTTTTTTTTTTATTAAAGATATGTATTATAATGATAATAATGATAATAATAAAAAAATAAAACAAAACAGGAGTCAATATATATCAGAATGTTTTTAAAATAAATAAATATATATATATATATAAAAAAGAAATTAATGATGATACCAATACTGATTATTAGTAATTAAGGGAGATCGATAACTGATATTTGGGGCCATATTAATTTATCATTATTTGAAGTTTATAGTGTAAGACTTTACAGGAGCACAACTCTTTTTAACATTTTGGTATAAGAAATAAAGTCAAACTAATGCATAGTTAGGTTATAATATAGTACTAAAAAGGCCCGCATATCCAAAATTGATTTAAAGGTGCCAAAATGCGACCGAACTAGTGAAAAAGAAGTCGAGTCTGCTTCCAAGTGCAGTAACATTACTCTCACCAAACAAATGGGATGTTTCAAGCATGAAAACAAAACAAAACAGTGAGGATTCTAAAATCTACCAACGACAGCCGTCATCTCAAGGTTTGTGTGTGTGTGTGTGTAATTATGTTACTGAGTGAATTGTGCTTTTTGTTAACGACTGACTGTGTTGTTCAACTTTGGCGTGTTCTTACTGTTCTGCTTGGTGTGGAAGAGAAGATCCTTTTTTAATTTTTTTCATCTCACAAACATGGAGAAGAGTTTTTTTGATTGGCTTTACTAAACACATGGTCCACATTTCAACCAATCCAATAACACCGAGGGCGGGGCATTGAGCCAGGCTACAGAAGTGTGTTTTTCAGACATGGTTAAGACCCAGCGAGGGGGTCAAGCACCTTTATCACTCGTCTTCTCATCAATAAAGTGATAAGTGTGTGTGTGTGTGTGTGTGTGTGTGTGATATACGTTTTTCCTGGACGAAGAGATAGCCCTCGCTGCTGATGGGGCTTGTTTTTCTGTACTCATGTGGAGCCTCCTTGATCTTCTTCATCAGTTCATTCACTTCTGAGCGTGTTCCCTCGAAACGGCTCCGTGTCTACACACACACACACACACACACACACACACACGTTGGCCTTTAATCTTCCGGGCTATATGTCAGACGCACACAATGGAAGGCCAATGAAAACAAAGCCCTCGTGTTTTTCCCTGGAAACTCCCAATGGTTCTCTGAATTTTTTTCTTCACTTCCTGTTTCTCCCTTCCTTTAAGCACAGCTTCCTGCGCAGCTATAAACAAGTGTGAGCGTGTAACAGACTGCAGATGAGGCCTGTGCCCTCACTTATTAACCAAGCCGAGTTTCCCATACATTTTTTCTCATGATGCGTCACATGACTTGGCCGTGTGACGTTAATGTCGGCACGCATGTGGTTGGGAATCGTTGTCATGGTGAGTGAACAAAGATTAATATGAGGCAGTTTGTAATGAGACCGGAGATTTTTTTTTTTTTATGAAATGGCATATTGCTTAAAAACAGCTCAACAGCTCTCTGCTGCCTATTTGCTAAAACAAGAGCATTCTTTGATTAGATTTTTTTAATCAAGTGTTTTTAATGGGATTTGATTTCATTCACAGTCAAAGGAAAACTCAATTACCCGCCTTCCACCAAACAGCACAACTCAATTACTAAAACACAGAGGAGACTGAATAGGATTTTAAGTAAATTGTAAAGAGCAGCTCACATTCTGAATATTGATCTGTAGGGCTCTTTTGTAATGGTCGAAATCGTTGGCCAACTCGAATCCCTGATGATAGAAAGTGAACACAGTCTGAAAGAAAGCCAGCATCTGTGGGAAAGACAGACAGAGAGTTAGACATACAGTTCACCTGCTGCTCTCAATGCCAGGTGTACTGCAGGAATGACCCAAACCAGATCTAGCACAGTTCTGGAGCAGTCCGAGAACGTTATAAGCACTTGTACGACCCATCCAGAAGTGCAAGACAAATTTCCCTTTACAGAAGATACACGTGGTGTACGGACTGTGCGATTTTTTGGACGCGTTCTCACATACTCAATCATTCATCATTTCACACGTGAAAGTCCGAAAAAACCCACTTTCTATACGGGTCAGCATAACACTGCCACAAATGAGCCTCAAATACAGTGCAAACCACGCAATTCTTCTTCAGTGCAAGGCCAGATTTTATCCTTTAATTTCAGTTTGCTGTACATTCTGGTGTGGCGCCTGCGACACTGCCCCCTAGCGCACAAATTCACGTTAACACGCAAGTACGTTGGCAGACACCGATGCAAACGTCTCAGCATGACGCTCACACGTGTTCGCAGATTCGTAATAAATAAATAAATAAATAAATAAATAAATAATTCCATGAAGTTGAAAATAGTTTGGGATGCCCTGCGTTGGACAGGAGTCCCATCCAGTGTGTATTCCTGCCTTGCGCCCATTTTTTCCGGGATAGGCTCCAGATCCACTGCGACCCTGACCAGGATGAAGCGCTTACTGAGGATGACCGACTGACTGACTGAATGTAAATAGTTTGAAATGAAGTTTTGCCCTGAGCCTCTCGGGCTCCAGACCTGATTTGAAAAAAAGCAGTGACGGTGGCACAGTTAGAATGTCAGGAAGACGGTTTGCGGGGAATCGAAGATCCGAATATTACAACTGAGAGGATCCGAACGCTGTTCCGAGGATATGAAAGAAGTTGGAGGTAGTTAGAAAGGTAAAAGATGGGCCGACATGCAAAAGGCATTTTGTCATACGGGTATGCAAACTTTTGCACTCGACTGCATCACAGATTCACCGTCATTTTAGAATTTACAACTTCTTAGCGATAGACGTTAAAATATGGTTTAGCTAACGAACAACCGTCTCAGCCGTCCGGACGTATCCCTTTTGGCAGTGTATGCGTTGCCATAGAAACAACTAATTGCCTGTAGCTTCAAGTAGAATCTCGTAATTATCGTGATTACGGTATTAGGTGTTTAGGTGAACGCGCTCCATGTCAGATAGGTGATGCGGTATGATGAAATATTACAATAAAACAAATTAAAATAGTCATTACGTAACAAAAACAGTGCCAAAACTAACGTGCACTTACGTTGCAGCAATGAGAAGTACCGTACTCGATCCCTGGTCACTGGAATCAATTTCTTCGTGAAAATGTAAACTAACTTTTTCTTTTTTTTTTCTCCTCCATTTAAATGTACTGAATATGCCGGGAAAGGTGTGTGTGTGCGTGAGCTTTACAGAATGGAGATGAACTTTATGGCACATTCGAGGACTTCAGGTGAGTTGAGGAGTTCAGGTGTGCACTCACAGGCTCAACACACTCAAACTTTTTTCTCTCCTGGATTTCCTGCAGCTTGCACACATACTCCAAAGACTCCTCCTGAAAGTGCTGCCTCATCGCCTCCACCGCCACGTCCGCCTGAGAGAGAGAGAGAGAGAAAAGGGAGGGAGGTGGAGGTCAGAAGTGTTGAAGTTATGCAGGTGTAGAATTGCATTTCGCTGAATCAGCATGCTGGTGCTCGTTTCCATAAGGCAAAGAGATGGATTGTGGATCACACATTACTCACACATTACTCACACTGACGGCCTTGTGCACCTAATATAAACACAACTACAGAGGGTAATGCATATATAACACTAACACGGACCTTTTAGATTTATGTCTACTACAGAGTGGTGTAACAGGTTGTGGCTGTTTAAACACAACAGAACACTGAGCTTTAAAGTCTTTGAACGTGTCAGTCATCCCATAGGCCGAGAGGCTCACTACTCTGAAGCCATCGTTCCAGTGGAGCATACTGCCCACCGCTGAGCCACCACTGTGCATAGGTTTGTTTTTATTATTATTATTATTATTTTTTTTTTAAACAATCCAATTTATGTAATTTCATTCGATCTTAAAGAAAAAGAGCTTTTGTTTTTAAATACGTTCAATTCCATCATGTATCCGAAAGAAAAATTACTTTTGTTCTTTGCATCAAAGATAAATGATGGAATTGAAGTGTTTTTTTTTTTTTTGTTGTTGCTGCTTAATGCAAAAAACTAAATCAGATTTAAAAAAACAGGCAATTCTTTCTTTTTTTTTTACCATCCGAGTCCATTATATACCGTGACCTACTGTATATTGTGACTCAGGTGCCTTACTGGCTTAACTGAAATACATGAAATCAATAGTCTAATCTAGCAAGCTAACATGGTTAGCTAATTTTTGCAGAGAAAATTGTTAAAGCTGATGATCCTATTAGTAACCCTAGTATTTTTGTTAAAGGAAAAAGGCTTTGTTCTTAAAAACGTTCGGTTCTGTTATGTACTAAAGAAAAAGAGTTTTTGTTACTTGCATAAAATACACATGATGAAATTGAAGGGTTTTTTTGTTTGTTTGGGGGGGGGGTTAATACAAATATATATATTTTTTAATTCTTTTAAATAAAAATTTTTTAAACGCTAGTGTAATTTTAAAAGCCATGAAATAAAACTTTATAGGCAGTGATGAGTATTTCTTGGATCTGATATTTGGAGTTTAAGTGCTTCAGCTGTGTGAAGTGAGATCTGAATCGAAACAGCTGTCTGATAAAAGCCACCATCACCAAACACACACGTTAAATAAACTGTTACAGCCCGTTTTACAAACACTGTTTCAAGTGCTTCCTGTGTTCAGTAAATACACCATACAGATGAGAAGGGTGTGTTTCACAAGGACATGTTTTCCCAAGAGCGTGCGTTCCAAGGTGCTGTCTAACACACACACTTATGAGAAATAACATTTCATGGAGTGCATTCTTTAAAGGCTAGATCTTCTGCTTGTCAGGATATGTCTCTAAAAAAATATTTCCAAAGTAAAGGATTTTGAAATGGAAGAACAACTGAAAAGCGTTTTAAATTTACGTTTTTTAAATTTTTTAATTTTTTTATTAGAACCAACTGTGTGGGACAGATGGATGGAGATGAACGTGACACGTACCTCCTGCAACTGTGGTTCCTTCTTCCTTGCTGACATGTTCAACAGTTTCTCCAAAGATGTGTAGTACTTCTCCGTTTCCTTCTCATATTTCTTTCTCTCGGCCTAAAAATACAGACCAATTAAAAAGCTTTAAAAAGCTAAATAACTTGGAAACCTTGGACATGAAGGCGGCCAGAATTTCGCAACAGGCTATTTTTTGACAACATGGCGGAAACAATGTTGACGTGAAGAAATTTTATTTAAAAAAATTTAAATACGGAAACGCTTATGATGTGAGAAAAAAGGAATTAGAAGAAGTACCTTCGCTGAACCCAGCTGCTCTTTCCGAAACTTCTCTAGAGGCTTCATCAGTGTCTCTGTTATGTTCCTCATCTGTGGGAGATGAACATGGATTACAACTGTGACACGAACGTCTGTATCGTGGACGGTTTCACTGAGACACACTTCAACTGAAAACACTCGTGGACTGGTCACTAGTCACCATCATGGCTGTTTCTCGGTTTACTCTAATATACAGCACTGTGTAAAAGTCTTAAACGGCCTAAATGTTTTACAGAAATTGTGTCTTAGTTGTTTATTTGATGTCTTCTGCATTAGTGCGTCATTAGAAAAGAGCAAATAAAACATTTCCAAACATTCATTTTCCAAAAAAATTATGCCCAAGACTTTTGCACAGTACTATCTATCTATCTATATATATATATATATTATTATTATTATTATTAAAATACTGCCAGTGGTGTTCTTTTTGTTCCCTACATCATCGTCCTTCCTTTTATCCAGTTCTGATGAGGGTTAACAGTAGCTAATATGCCTGAATGAACGTGCACGTTAGAATATAGCCACTAGCCAGACAAGCCTACGTCAGTAAAGCACCCCCCCAGCCCTGATACTATCGCCAACCGCCGATGGCTCGAGAGTGCGAGTGGATGATAGCACATTTCTCACGATGTCATAAGCCTACTATATACTTATTCTAACAGGGCTGTATACATTTAGTCATCTCATGAATGATTTTTATTTCATTTTTTGCTGTTATGGCAATACATCCATTGTGTACACAGATATCTCTTAGCCCGTGCGATTTGGTCATAATCATGACACATACTGCGGTAACATTACTTATCAGCACAGGCGATTTTATTTTATATACTCTTGGTATTAAAAACAGATTTTTTATTTATTTTTTAAATAGGCCTAAATGTCTTTCTGTGGATCTCCGTCTTGCGTAGACTAATTATTTGAAAACACCCAATTAAACAGGAAACGGTATTCTGTATATATTGGTTACAATATATACAGAATAAATAGGTATGCATATAATTCTAAAGACCCAAACATCGGCCAAAAATGTTTAACTTCTGCACGCATTCGTTATTAAGTTCCAAGTTAAAACTTCCGACTGCTTAGCTCATGATTGCACGATATTAAAATCCTTTAACCAACAAAGACGTTTTTATACACAGTCAATACACGTAAATAACTCGCTCGCCCCATTTGCAGGCTGACAGTTTAGCATTTAAATGTCTTCTTCATCTTGCCCCTTGTATATTCAACTGATTGTTCTACGATTCGAGAACACCCCAAATCCAAGCTATTAGCCATTGCTCATTTTCTCCATTTTTTGAAATGGTGACAGGGTGCATAGAATCATGAATAAATAAATTGGCGACGGTCAGCGCACCGCTCCGCGGGTTCGGTTAATTCAACACGTTACTTGGCAAAAAAGTCGAGAAGGGAATTACTGCATGCTGGAACACCTCCAAATGGGTGGGCCAATCCTCCGAGTGCTTCGTTATTATGTGTTGAGAAGTCCAGTGGGTTTCCTGTGACACTGGGCTCGGTGTTCCTGCTGTGTTTTTATAGAACAGAATTATCCTGGCGATAAAATTAAAAATTGTGTTTATTTTTTATCTTGCATGCATTCAATACATGGAGTAAACTCATCGATTGCGATTTGTCCATTTGATTTTCTTTAATAATCTAAAATATGTGTAAATGGGATAACTGCGGATTTGATCCACATCGTAGTCGAATATAATTCCTTCCACTTAAGATTTCATGTTAGCTGTTTAAAAGTCTAGTGCATGTGTGTTAAAAATTCAATTTAACGTTTTTGCTCTAATCGGTTTACAGCGATCGAACCTAAAGGCGATCTGCGCAGATTCGCTCATTTTCAGATAAATATGAAATCAGTTATTTATTTACAGATCCCAGGGGTCTGAGCTCCGTGACTTTTAGGCCAATGAATGTCAGTGACACCGATATTTGCTTCTATTCTCATGTGTTCATCAGAAACAGACACCCGTTTTCATATTAATGAATCATTTAGCCTCAGTCAACAGACATTCTCATTATTCGAATCATTTAGTTTTTGTATGATTAGTTCAACTTTGGGATCATCAGAACACATTTGCGTACTTTTTTTATTTTTATAAAAGGTTTGACATCTAAATAAACAAGGTATTCAACCATTTCATCCTACCACAACATTTCATCTTACATGGTCCCATCAATGGTTAAGTTTAAGGTTAGTGAAAGTTGGGGCTATGTTGGTAGCACGTTCTGATAACCGGCATGGTCTGATGATACGGTATTCATTTTGACTATCAAAATATGCCCATCTGACAGATTCCCAGGCATTAGGGTCACTGAAATCGTAAATAGCCACGCCTACTCCACGTCCAACCAAGATAGCTAAATTAACAGTTTTGTTTAGCTTACATTATGGCTTGTATTATATTATTAACTACATGTAATGAATTAAGTGTACGTGTCAGGAAACACCGTCAGAAAAAAAGTATGAACAGAAGATGTACAGGACGCGAGTCTGACAGTCTAACAGAATGCAATCCAATTTGGGGTTACGTCCCTCCCCTTTGGGGTTACGTCGCTCCCATTTGGGGTTACGTCGCTCCCATTTGGAGTCGCTCCCATTTGGAGTCGCTCCCCTTTGGGGTTACGTCCCTCCCCTTTGGAGTCCCTCCCCTTTGGGGTTACGTCCCTCCCATTTGGGGGTTACGTCCCTCCCATTTGGGGGTTACGTCCCTCCCATTTGGAGTTTATCCAGCCTGCAGGAATACATACTTGGAAAAGTCCGGGAACAATAGGCACCACTCAAGTCAACGGCCAAGGTGTACAAAACCTTTTTCCACGACAATTTGAATTCTGCTTTAGAGATTTAAAGTTGTTTGAGATTATTGAATGCATTATTGTGTTGGATGCCTCCTGGTCGGTTAGCGTTTAAAAGGAAAACCAAACGTGTTCTATCATTTTTGACTGGGTTGACAGCATTAAAATCATTCATGCATGACATTGTTCTTAACTTGTGTATATTTGGAAATTTTATTACGGTAGATCGATATCTTCCCGAATGATATCTTGCTGAGGTTGCGTTATGATGTACTGCCGGTGCCCTTGATGCCTTTATATTTACACATAGCAAATGTAGATGTGGCGTCATGAAGTTATATGTAGCCTATAGGTCTTGCTCTGCCCCTTGCACCTCCTGTTTGGAAAGTGTAAAATTAACTATGCTTATCAGACATATGTCCAGATAACTTATCCAGCCCGAATAGTACTGCAGACATTGTGAAGTCCCCAATCATGAAAGCTATACTGCATACTGTGTGCTCACCAGACCAACATTAACCTCATTAGATAGCCATCATGGATTAAGGATCATCAGGACTTAAACTTTCGCCCAAAAAAGTTCAACTAAATAATTTTATGGTAATGACAATTCTTAATTTTTTTTTGGTTATTCCTTCCCGCCCTGTTCCATTTTCTCTTTCTGACAGCGTGTCGGAGCCTGCACGCCCTGCCTGAGCTGAGTTTTTCCATCGTGATGCATGACATCATCAGCCCTCTGCTGTGTTGTGATTGGGTGGGGGCCGGATCTGCTTCAAAACAAGCCAGCTGGTGTGAGTTTAGTTTTGGGCAGGGCCACCGCTGGCTTTGCTGTGCAAAGGCAGATCTGTTTACTGAAGACCAACATGACACATTCAGGCCATGAGCACGCTGCTGTAATGGAGTCGTCCAAATCCAAAATCTAACACAAATCCAACACAACCCACAACGCTGTAAAGCCACAACACACACAGAGACTTAATGAACAAATAAAGAAATGGAGTACGATAAAACTTGATGCTTCTATACAAGCCAAAGCCGTTACACAAGTCCCTCGTCAAAACTTGTCGCATTGGTGTAATTAAAACAATCTGGCCCTTTGTAGAAAAAAAACTAAAAACACATTCAGGCTTGCCGGTTGCAGTTCTTAACACTAGGCTCGTCACAACTATGACATAAATCCCCTAATCGCAATTATTTGAGGGGATCACGATTAAGATTCCATATAATTTGTAGTAATTGTAGTTTATCAATATAATAAAAAATCACAGCACCATCATGTTTATATTATTATTCTTGATCTATGAACTGTTTGTAATTATTTTTGTCTTAGGCACCATACTTTTTTTTAAATATTAATTATTTCTTAAATGTTTATTTCTGCATTAGTGTGTCAGTAGAAAAGAGCAAATAAAAAAATTCCAAACATTCATTTTCCAAAGAATTTAATGTTAGAGATTTTTTTTTTTTTTTTTTTAAGTCATTAAAGAAAGTAAGATATTCAGCACTAGATCACTTTTTAGATAAAAACATAAATCAAGGCTGTTCTGGGATTTTACCTGCAGAGACAGAAGCCAGTGAGAGCCAAAGTTCTGCAGAAGAACCGTGGAAAATTGATTTATTATCGTTTATTTTTTTGTTTTTTGTTTTTTACTATTTACTGCTCATTATAGGGTTTTTTTTATATTCAGGAACTTTTAATTTCGTTACTTTTAAAAGCATTTTCACTTTACAGAGTTTCCTCACATGTGCCTAAGACTATACTGACTATACTGTATATATTTTACAGTCTAAAAGCCAGCGTTGATAAACAGTTGTGTGTATGTGCATTATTATACTACTGTTGTGCTTATATTCCAAAAGTCAACAAAAAATACAATAAATCATCAGCCAGAATTTGAGAATTGTGGACAGGAAAGCCTGGTTAAAACAAGTGAAATGAACAAATAGATGAATTAAGTGGTAATTGTAAGCAATTAACAACAGATTACGCAATCTTTGTGAAGTGAAAAACCTAAACGAGCATATAGAGTAGGGATCAGAGCAGAGGAGACGTGACGCGCCACTAACACTGACTCACTCTTTTGCATTAAGTACAGAAATCACTCCAGCCTGCAAAATCACTCGAAGCAGGGGTACGAATAACCAACAGCAAAACAACCCACTTCCTTTGGGCGACTCAGAATCTCACATGTGTGTGTCAACGCACTGTTACTCACAGCCTTACAGTAAAAAAGCAGCCCAACAAGGGTGTGCTTCATCCGAGGCTGAAACTAAAGCTGCACTTGGCACTGTAAATGTCTAAACTCCCCTAACGTGTGTGTGTGTGTCTCTACAGTGACTTTTACTCTTTTGGTTAAAATGTGTAAAAGTTTTTTTTTTTTTTGGCTTATTATTACAAATAACATGGAAAGTTATTTATGAACGCTATAAATATTAAAGAAACACAATAAAAAATTATTGTTGAAGTAATGTGATCAACACCCTGTCAATTCTGTCAAACACTCCCCAAAGGCCCTTCACTCCACCCTCATCTACCTCCATGAAGTTGGCTCGCCATCTAAAAAGAAACTTCGTGCCGGTTTGGTTTCTGAGATTATTATAACGGCTATATTTCAATGCAAGTCCGTGGCCGAGAGCGACGACACTCGGGGCGTTACACCCCACTCAACTCAACACCAAACCAAAGATCTAACCAAATTACTGTCATTTTGTTTGTGCTGATTTGTGATGTACAAAAATAGCTCGTGTCTGTCTGATTTTAATTTTTTTTTTTTACATATTACATGTTTAATTCATTGTGGCATCACTCTCGGCTATAGGCTTACGTTAATACTCAATGCTGTAATATCTCAAAAACAAGCCGGCACAAACTATTTTTATGGCCCAAACAAACGTGCATAGTTTTTATTTCTTTTTACATGGGGGCCAACTTCACAGAGGTCCTTTTTGAGATCATCTGTAGTGATCAGAAAAGCAAACATGGCGGAATCCAGGGGATGGTGCTGGGGCACGTGGGGACGGTATGAGGGAGCCTCCGTATTCTCAGCCTCAGAGGCTCCGCCCACAGACCATCTGATGTATATTGTACACTTAGCTGGCCACTAGCATGAGAATTTTGCCAGTGACAAGCTCACCCTTATGTGCATGTGCACTGCCTTGCACCGGTTCTTATCAGTTCAAAGGGGAAACAAACTTTTGATAGGCGTGACAACAAAGTGACAAAAAGTAGCAGACTCTACCAATAGCTAACAATGGGTAGCACACATTCAGGCAGAGCGTCAGATTGAATAAGTTCTAACACTCACCATCAGCTCTCTCTGCTCCTCCAGGTTTCTGAGGAAGGAGGAAAACTCCTGTAAGGACTCGTCTGAAACAAAACACAGACACAAAACAACACAAACAGACTTACGGAACCGAAGCTGAGCTCATAGAGACAAACGTGAGAAACCACTCGGAGTTATTCTTAAAGGATCAGTCGAGTGTTTTTCTTCCCTAAGCCCTGTTGTTGTTTTTCACATAACAGGCTTTCATTCACCAAAAACACTTATTTTAACGACTGGCTGTGTGTTGGACACGGTATTACTCCTGTAATGTAAAGCTTTAAGCTACACACAGTTCTCTCGGCAGCTTTGTATTACTTCCATCACTTATATACATCTATCACAATCATTTCCTCTGTGGCACGTGTTCAGGAGCCACAAGTCACAACGCAAAACTAGAGGCATAATTCCTGAAAAACACTGAGCTTACAAGAAACTGAACGTGGTGAAGGAATAAAAGAAAAAAAATTACAGATTGAAAACACAGAGAAATAAAGAAACAGAAAGAGAAAGTGAAAAAGACCGGAAGAAAGAGAGTAAGCACAAAACAAGCAATAAAAGATGAAAGAAAAAGCAGGAAAGCAAGATAGAAAGAAGGCACAAAAGAAAAAGAAAGAAAGGAAAGAAAGAAGGCACTAAAGAAAAAGAAAGAAAAAAATGGAAAGAAAGAAGGAAAGAAAGAAGGAAAGCAAAAAGAAAGCAAGTAAGCACAAATGAAAACAAGATGAAAGAAAAGCAAGAAAGCAGGATAGAAAGGCACAAAAGAAAAAGAAAAAGGAATGAAAGAAAAAGGAAAGAAAGAATGGAAAAAGAGATAGAATGGAAAGAAAGGAGGAAAGAATGGAAAGAAAGAAGGAAGGGAAAAAGAAAGAATGGAAGGGAAAAAGAAGAAGAAAGAAAGGTATCCAATTCCAGTGTTTCCTGAAATTTGGCTTCGGCCATGAACTTTCATTTCAGTACATAGCTAATTATTGTGTAACAGTGCATGATGATAAGAGAGCACTGGATGGGGAAAATGTTAAACACCGCTCACCGATACACTTTTCATCATCGGTCTTCGCGTCCCCGATGTACTCAAACTGGAACTCCCCCAGACACTGGGCGAACTTACGCTGGGCCTGAGAAAGCTCTGCAACATCGAGAACATAAACAAATCATTTATGAATGAACAACACTGAGCATGAAGGCCAAATGATTTAATCATGTACCGCTATCATTTATTTTAAACTCACAGAGCGAAGAGCAATCGATTGTTTGCTAGTAGGGCTGAAAGATATGCAATGTCTAGTCATGCAGTAATATAATCTGTCACGGTTAAAGATTGGCCTTCATTTATCTGACCAAAATGAAGAGTCAGTTTGGATCCCACCAAAGCCACGATTTGTCAAAATCACACTCACAGAATCTGGAAGATTGGTCAGAAAATTTACACAACACAAAAAAGTTGTGGTTTGTTAGTGCGCTGATCTGCATAACGCAGGCTCCCATTTCAAAAGGCCAACATTGCCATTACAATTAACAATCCATATATGCAGCCGCCTTATTTGGTCGTGTCAATTTCAAGGTCTTACACAGAAATCATTTTTTTGGAAAAACCTATTTCACCTAAAAAACTAAAATGAAAAGTTAATAGCATTGACTAAGCTAGAGGCTAGTCACACACTCCGATGTTGGTGAACAAGTCCAGGTGATGGACTGCAGCTACATTTCCTCACTGAAGCTCAGTATTAATGGAAACGTGGCTTCTGGGTGATTTGATTGCTCCGAGACGAGGCATTATGGTCAGTGTCTTTGAGGCTTGTAGGAAGAAATACATCACGCTCAACAACGCAGACAACAATGAAGCTTTGACATAAAAAATCCAAGCAGAAACAATAACGGCACTTCAACTTTTCACAACGTGTACAGACTTTAAAATGTAAAACTAATTTATTTCCACACATATCGGTGTCCATCCACCTGTTTTTAATATGCATAAGTCCATCTCAATGGAAACACGAGAAATTTGAAATAAATAAATTAAATAAATAAATAAATAAAACTTGGCTCAAGAGGAAGAGTTTTGAATTTTTTTAAATAAATGATGACACAGCGAGTGAGTGATCCAGTCCTTGGTTTTTTGAATATGTCAAAATAGTCAGCCACCCATAGTGACTATGGTAACCGCTGGGATGTTAACATTTTGACATACCATTTAGTATGCTGGTTTGGTACGCATTTGTGTTTGCGCCCTTTTGATGGCGTCCATCTTGTTGCTCCTCTTCAGTATATTCACAGAACAATAGTTGATGGAAACATGCATCTGTTGCATTTCTGTTGCTGACTTTTCGAAAATTCATCTCGGAATTTGTGAAGGCTTTAGAAGTAGACATACCTTATTTAGCCTTGAGTAACTGTAAATCCTAAGTGCTTATTAGAAACTACAAATGTGTTTAGCAGACCTTAGTGTTAGATTTAAACAGAAGTCTTTCTTGGTACTAAGCTCTTCTATTGTACACAGGTGTGTGTGTCTCCTTATAGAACCAACGCACCATAGAACTGTATCCAGCAGAAACCCTGACATTGCTCAAGCTCAGCTCTCTGAGTAAACAATTTCCATCCTGCAGTGTTCCAGTCGAGGGAAAATACCTGGATACCTGGTCAGGAACCCGTGGGGGATTCAGCAGGGGAACTCCTATGATGAATAAGCAGCTGTTTTTATAATTAAGGCTGACTCAGTGCTAGCTTTAAAATAAGATCAGCTAGTTTTTGGTCTTTAAAGCCACAGACAGGGTGTGTATTAGAGGGGTAAAGATTCACGGATTCAACTCAGTGCCAGTGAAGGAGGCGTGGCCTCTGTGCCCATGAGTGCCAGTGAAGGAGGCGTGGGCTCTGGGTCTGTCGGCGCCAGTGAAGGAGGCGTGGCCTCTGTGCCTGTCGGTGCCAGTGAAGGAGGCGTGGCCTCTGTGCCTGTCGGTGCCAGTGAAGGAGGCGTGGCCTCTGTGCCCGTCGGCGCCAGTGAAGGAGGCGTGGCCTCCCAATCCCCAAAAATGTTTAATAAAAATGTTTATTTTTTTCTTAAAATTGAACTGTTTTCACAAATACTGAATTCACATTCATGAATACATTCACATTCATGTGATACAATGAGTTAAATAAATAATGTTAAATAAATAACACCAGCAATATTTCTGTATATCATTAAAAACCAACCCTTCATGATGACGTTAAGAAGAGGAAGCAGTTTGTTGTTTTTAAATATTTATCTGGAAATTTGAGTTTTGCCTGGAATTAGGAAGTAAAACCAGGACCAATTTTCTGATAATCTCCATCAGGGGCTCTGAGGAGTGTTCACTAGAAATGAAAAGATTACTATTTGATTGAGGCTTGGGAAGACTCAGCTGGGGGTTAAATATTGTTTTAAATAAAGCATTTTGGGGAGAATTTTTTTATCTCTTTAAGAAAGTGTGTTTGGGACCTGGTAGTGCTACGTCAACACTGTTAACACTGTGGAAACATGTTCCATTCTTAAAATCCCACGGGTGGGATCCATTAAGTGCTGGCATCCCATGAGGGGGAGTGCATGGGAGAAACGAACGGGGTATTTTAAGACGAGAATTATGAGCTGTACCCTACAAGTGGCAATCCAATCATTAGCTTTGACAGCTGTAAAATAAACCAGGCTAAAGAGCACACGTCTTAACTGACAGGAGATTACTCCTACTGCTTATTATTACACTTTGACAGAACCTTCTGAATCCAACCCAAGGGGCATTTTTTAATTCATAAATTGTGTAGTATAAATATTGCACTGTGACCCCTTCCTAGAAGCAGTGTTACGATTATGTTTAGTCTGCTGCATTTCACTACATGACCCATTTTTCATGTGCAGACCGATTAAGCCGCTTAGCCGGGCCAAAAACGGCCTGGAAAATGTGGATTACTGAGGTACAAAACTCAGTGATGTGAGCCGGGAGAGCAGAAGAGTGGACATTCCCACTGATCCACAGGACCCTCGCACAGCACATTCATAAAGGCCTACTATTCACGCATATTCATAAAGGATCTTGGTGAAGGACACCTGGATAGGATCTTTTTTTTTTTCTTCACCAAGGTCTGTAAGATGATCCCTGAGCCGCATTCCTATTAAAATATCAAATTGCGACAAAGATAACCTTGCTCCATTTATCACAGCTAGGGAAGGGCACGAGTACTCGAGTACTCGCAAGTCACCAAAATAAATCAAATAAGTCAACACAATAAATGTATAAATGTCCACATTGTTTTCATTTTGCTGCTTCATCAAATACAGTACCAGACAACAAACCCTCCCAGAAATGGAGCCTTGATCTTTATTGAAAATGCTGTGATTGGTTACCAGTCAGAGCGCCTTGGAAGGCCATTATTCTAGGCCAAAGCTCTACCACTAGCTCGTTAACTATGGCGAAACTGAGCAAAACACAGTACAGCGAGAGTTACGCAGCACAAAGCTGTCATATAACTCTACTACTAGTACAACCATTACCTCACATTTAAACACATGTTCAGCAAAAACGAAGACGCTAGCCAGACTAGAATAAGTTCTTATACCACAGTTAGGCGTCTGTGTGATGCTAGTGGAGTCGAGAGAACACCACAAGTATTAGCCAAAATGTTAGCCAAAGACTTGCTGCTGTTAAGTTGTCAATTGCGTAAGAAGGTCAGACTATAGGATTGTCGCTGCCAGATTAACGGTTGCCAGGTCCTCGTAAATATGTCAAATTGACAAAATGTACATCCCTATCCAAAATTCCAATCAGTGAATCAAACTACAATAAAAACAACAATTACAACTCCTTGTCTCTCCAATGCAATATATCCAAAGTGTCTCAATGAATCATCCGAGTGATTCAATGTCTTCTCTTTATCTTTGATCAAAGAATCAATAAAGGAGACCTAGTCCTGCACCACCCCCATTCCCATCCGTCTCCAGAGACAGGTTGATTGGTCTGAGTACTCAGAGCATTAGGTGACTTCCGTGGCTGAAGGCTGCACACCTGGGCTGATGTGAATAAACTACCTAAAATTAGGGCATTGATCTCGGATCAGCTTTCCCGCTTCTTTTACATAAAGGTCTTAAAAAACCTTGACCCTTGACACTCTTCATACTCGTTGCTTTGTGAGAAAAAAGAAAACCCAGCTTCAACAAAACATAGGTAAAGGTCACCCAGCAGGTCCAGGCTCCAGGCGCCAAACTTTAGCTGAACCTTAAAGGAATAAGTTCGGCAAAAATTCAAAGATTTCTCTTATCCAAAATGTAGTCTATCAGCAAAGACATACTTAGTGTCTGACAATAGCTTTGTAGCACCAAGTGCAAAACTGGAGAAAAAAAGCAAATGTTGCTCACAAGTAATGCCACCCAAAAATCTGACTTAAACCACATTCAGTTCTTCAGTGATGTCACGCAGACATGCTGATGTGGTTTAGGACACAGTGTGACCGAGTTACTGGAGTTACTATACTATGTAGTTCACCATACAAGACCAAAACCATACTGGAAATAACTGTGATACTATTTGGTATCATTCCACCCCCCTGGACCCCACCTCCCAAAGTTTAAATGTGAAATTGTACCGGCTAGAAGCTATGCCGATGATAATACGGTTAAATTGATAAAACACAAACTATTCCTACTATCTTACAAAATTGTTGTTTTTTTTCAAAAATGAGATTACGGAGTTTAACAATAACATTTGAAGCAGGTGGAAGAAGATTCGAGCATGTACAGTATTTATGGAAAAGATTTTGGGTGAGATGGAATTTCTTTACTTCTTATACAAGCACATTAGCCTCGACGCTCCAGTGCAAAACTAAAAAATAAAAAGCAAACTTCAGACGCCAAACACGTCTTTGGGGTTAGTGGAAAATTGTGTCAATTTCTTTTCTTTTTTTTCACTGAACTATTCCTTTAAATGTGCTAACTGTAATGGTGTGCTGTACACAGCTTTTGCTGTCTATCCCTAAAGCCGAATATTAAAAGGACCTATGGGGACGTATGCGATGTAGACCCATAACCCCAGAGCAGTGACCTTCTAAGGTAAAAGCACTATGTGAACATTAAACGTGAGTCCGGCCAGATCAGTAGAGTTAACCACAGTGTGTGCGTGTTGCTGGCAGCCCGGGGGCAGGATCTGGGCAGCGTGTAACCTTACGAACACAGCTGACGCATTGTTTACAGAGCCTCGACCTTCTCTACCAGTCTCAAAATAGAAGTTTGCAGGAAGCTGTTTTTCTGTGCCGTGTGTGAGGTAATGATTCCTTTTATAAATGCTAACTTGGATCACAGCTGCACAGACGGATGCATGCTGCAACATGCAAGGCCAAGGAGTGTGTGGTTTGCTTGCTGGGTTTCACAACCTACTGTGTTTTGTGCTCACGTCAGTAAGTAGTGAAGTGACAGAGGGCTTGGTGTGTCCACAATAAGAGAGAGACGATTGAAATGACTAGTCATCTCTAAAATTGCAATTAAAATGACGATATTCCAAAGACATTTGAGGGTGCAATAATCGTAACAGTCTCTAATTCCCGGATTGGCAACACGCACGTTAATCTTACAGCTGCAAGAGGCAAGTCAATACGCATTCAGAGAGAATACACGGCTGTGTCCCAAACCGCATTATGTGCTCCAAGTAGGATGACTAAATAGTAAAAGACACAAATGGGCTGCAGTGTGGGACGCAGCGCAACTATTTGCCACTCTGAGGATATAATTATCTGCAAATCGACACGAAATTGTAGAGTTCAACCTAAAAGGTCACAGCACAGTGCAATTGAACCAGCAGGCTGCTATTACACAGGTATTTAAACGACAGTGCTGAGCTGCACATCACATGTTGCCCATAATGCACAGCCATAAACAGTGCAATAAGTGGCCTGTAATTGATTTATTGTGTGCGCGAGTCATGGTTTCTCATTCAGGCAGAACGCTTTATAGACAGCGCACTGAGGAAGGTGTGACTGAAAAGGCTGCGTGACTCACTGTGGGAAATTAAGATTAAGTATTTGTGGTATTTATTATGGCGAGGTTAAGAATGCAGGACAAGCAGAAAAAGAGCAATCACTATTTGGGACCTTGAAGTCAGAAAACTATCTTGGTGATTTCTTTAAAGTATAAGTTTTAAAAGTGAAACTAAATGCGTTTCACTTTGCCAAGTTTGTATCAGGATTAGATACTATATTACGATATATATACACACTATTCTACTATTGTTACTACTATAAAAACAACTATATAGTTACTATACTATAGTAACTAAACTATATACAAAACTATAGAAATACCCATTTAATTACTATATAGTACTAGTCTACTATAGTTACTATGTAGTTACTACTTTACTATAAAAACAACCATATAGTTACTATATAGTGCCATACTACTATAGTTACTATATAGTAACTGACTATAAAAAACATGGCACTGGGCGAGCACACTGGATCATTTACTAGCCGGTGATTTACAAACTCCATAGTCTTAAAAAAATTTAATCTGAAGATGATTCATTGTCATATTATCATGTAATATAATTCACATTTGTGTTCATCGTGGTTCATTCCAGTTAACCTACTTTAAAAGACAAAAAACAGAGTGCAAGCACATCCCATGTTCCACGATGCTTCTACACATGTGCCATGCCAGTCATCAGCGATCCAGCTGGCACAACGAGCTGGCCAAGAAAGGAAATTGAAGCTGCCAACAATTAAGCGCCAAAAACTCCTCACAAAGCCCAAAGCAATCCCTCCATAATCAACATCCAGACCGTGTACACCAGTAGGAAAACGGGATAGGGAGGGGCCTAGAAAGTGTGACGAATTAGTGCATCTAAGCAAATCTGAAGGATGGGCATAATTTGGGGCAGGCTGTATCAAGCATGTTCATATATCTGTGTGTGATTTCTAACACATTCTCATGTGGCTACCCTGAGCGTTTTACTAAAATAGTTATCATTAATCTGTGAAAAATGCATTTCTCTGAAGAATCCTACCATCGTGTCTAAGGTTTTTGGCCTCCATCAATTTTAAAGCCGCACAGTAACAACACAGATTTACACACAACTTAAATTTAGAGATGCGCCAAAACGTAGACCAGCAAAGGTTTGGCCAAGAATGACACTTTTAGTGTTCGTTCAAAAGCAACGTATCAAAATATAACACTTTACAAATCATATCTATCGTAATAAGAATCTACGCCGTTTCCTCTGTTCTCAACTTGTTCAGCAACTTGTTGAATGTTGCCACATTAGGCGGGATCTCCCTCGAAGGTAATGGCCCTGGGCCGGTGGTTGTAATTTGTCAACGGTACTATTCGGGGCTGATTTACAATGAACTGGCTTTAAACTGCAATTTTAGATTGAAAACGGCTCTTCTGATTTGGCAATTCTGAATTTTGGATTTGGCCAACAATTTTCATTTCAGCGCAAGTTTGAACAAACAGCACTGACATCTAAACAAACAGCATGCAAGGAACAGATTAATGTAATCATTCGAGACAATTTTACATTTCATGTTCGTTTTAATAATCTGAAAATAAACACAGAAATGTATTCACAGGGCAAAAACAAGCTGCTCTCCAAAAGCTTGAAGCTGTAAGCAAGAATACATTCATTTCCAGAAACGTCTGCATTTACTCTAGAGATCCTAAATAAGGGGTAGACGTAGTATTGTCAAAACAGAAGCCCTGGCACATGATGGCAGGTTTTTTATTTTGGTTTTAAACATAGAGGCCTGTGTTTAAAGCGATGGTGTGTTTGTAGTTGGCAGGCATACTGAAACAGTTTAACCAGACAAAACCAGACAAAACCAGTCACCAGGATGAACCATGACTGAAAATTTCACAACTCAATTTAAAAACCATTCAAAGTTTGTACGACGCTCAATAAGAGTCATTGTGGTGGAACGGTTATTGGTGCGAGTTTAATCTTTACAATAAGACACTCCGGAAAATATGGAAAGGACACACACACACACACACAGACACACAGACACACAGACACACAGACACACACACCGTCATGATCGTTGTTACATCCACACCCGGCTGCCAGGACTACATCCCCCAGAATCCCTCACACCCACGTCACACAGGGAGGCTGTCAGTTCACTGCCGCATTCGCTATCGGCAAGCTTCTAAGCGCACACACACACCTGTCCCCCATCAACGGCACCTGTCCCCCATCACACTCCCCTATATCTACCCCAGTTTCCAAACACTCAGTGCTCAGTATTGCGCTGATGTACCGTGACACCGTGTACATTTGACCCCGGACCGGATTTCCCAACTTCAGCACCAGCCAACACCTACGAAACTCTGTCTGCACACCCGACCTAAAGCCTGCCCCCCAACACCGAGACTGCCCAATCCCTTGGTTCTGTCGGACTCGTGCCTCCCTTCACAGCACTTCCATTAAAAACATAAAAATAAATAAAAAAAGCGTGGAGCTTTTACATAGCGTGGAGCTACGTATCAGCTTAGTTTTATACGTCACCCATCACGGTCTAATATAGTAGTGGGGGAGTTTTTTTAATTATTTTTTTTTTAAACAGTGCAACGGCACGAGGGCATTTTTTTCAATTTGCATAATCATGCATATTCATATATCCTTGCATTCTTAATGAGTGTAAAGTTTTAGAGATGGTCCTGTGCCATTTTTTGTCGTTTCTTGGGCATAAAAATAACATAAAAATATGAAACAATTTATTATTCAGCATAGATAATTTTTTAATGGTTTAAATTATGACTTCAGGGGGGTACTTTAAACACAAAGTAGTTGATTGACTCTGGAATACCTAAAATTTTAAGTCTAGTTTTGACCCTTGCTCCTTTACTTTATGTTCTTGTTATTTAATAATTTGTTGCTCTGTGATAAGCAATGTCTTCTTTAAAAAAAAAAAAAAAGGTTTAATCTATAAAACTAAAGGATTCTTCAGTTTGTCCCTCTTGAGAAACCCATAAAGGTTCTATCCATGTAGAACCCTACAACTGAGGGTTTGCCTTTTAGAGAGGGTTAAAGTTTTAAAGTTAAAACGCTTTTAGAAAGCTAAGGACCCGTCAGCCTGTACCTGGTTTTGGGGACATGAAGCAAACAAGAGACACCTTGTTCTTGCTGAATTGTGGCTCGCAGGACAGAGAGGCTCAGTGTCTAAACGTCTCAGGGAGACACGCCTCCCTCAGCTCTGTAATTGCTGCACTACTTAGGACTATTATACCTGCCTTAACACCATCCATTTGGATTTGGCTAATATTAGGCTGGGTATGATTTTCAGGACAGGCTTCATCAAGCGTGATTGCGCTTTAAAGAAAAAAAAAGTGAGCAGCATCATAGCCTTCTTTCAAAATCCTGCTTATTACCAAACTCAGCTCATAAAGCACCACAGTCTCCTCACGCCCAATTACACCCAACCGAAGTGCTCGATTCTCTGCTGAGCAGAATTACATCTGTGAAGGCAGGAAAAACATTTGGCCGGTGTTGTGCTCTGGCCCTCCAGGACGAATCACATCCCCGGTTCTCCATCCTATCTCAGCTGAATAAAGCTCTGTGAATCTGAGTCACACCACCGCACCACACTGAGGAAACCGGAGTGGAAAAAGCCAGAGCGAGCGCCCCTCCCAGTGTAACCCCTCCTCAGGAAAACACGCTTTCCAAACATTTTTCCACCATTCCTCGTGTCTCTGAGGTCTCCAACACATCGGCACCAGTTCTACGGAAGAGCTGTCTGAGAACGGAAGCGCTGAAGCACAACTCGGTGTAAACACGTGATCTGATGTGTATGTAAGGTTATGACACGAGGGCACTTTCGCATACGTTCCATGCAGGTTCAAAGGACGCCTGTAAAACCACATGGATTTTGTAACTAAAGATAAAAAGGACCTTGAATGAAGCAGCTGCGAGTTTGTGGAAGAAATCCTATAATCCTCCGCTGTAAAGACTGAAAGAATAAACCAACGAGTAAAATTATCACCAAATACGTATCGTGTCACATGACTGGGGGTTACGGAAAATATTCCTTTTTCTTTTTTTTTTTAATGAAATGAAAATGTACCTGCAAGGAATAAACATCTATCCAAAATACTTTTAAAAAGTGCCCCTGAATGTGCAAACCTTAATAAAACCAAAAATAATCTAGAGCCCAATTCGGGCGGTGTTCGTTTTCTCATGCGACGTCTGTAATAAAACGTTTGCACGTCTCCGCCGTGCTGAAACTCACATCCAGGTTACGAATTAAGAAGTAAGTTTCTAGCAGATTCTTTTCCTCTTTGAAACTGGATTATTTACGTCACACATGGCGATAGAGTAATCATTCCTATGTAAATAAACTACATTTGTGATATAATGACGTATGCAAAAATAAACCAAGGCTTTATACTGGCTCTAGCAGTCATTACAATGGCCAATTTAATCATCGTGCAGGATTGCGCCCTTTCTTTTCATCGACTTTGCCTTTTATGATCCGTTGGCATGGAGCTGCAAAAGTGAATTAGATTTCTGCACAAAGTCCTTGTTGGGTCATGTTTAGAGTATGATAGAGAAAGAGTGCAGATTAGAGAACGTGAGGTCATTGTTGATGACGTCCTCTGATTGCAGCCATATGTAGGGTCCAAGCTAAGAGGCCAGAACGGTATCTGATTGGCTGCTGCAGTGCTGGATCAGAGTGTCCAAATCGTGGTGCTGAAGAAGTGCTGCACAGCGTAGATTCAACCCATCGGTTAATCATCAAACCCTTTATGCACACAGAATTGTGTGTGTTACACAGGGGTGGGCGATATGACGATATGATATTGCAATTTTATACTGATTTTGCGTCACAGTACAGCTTTTGGAGAGTATCGTTTTTTTTTTTTTTTTTATTATTTTATCCATAACTACCTGGTGGACATAACCAGAGACTCCCTATTTCCCTATTGACTTTAGCAAAACAATTTTTTTTCATTTGATGTGTCGCGGCGTGACGCACCTTGATGCTGTAACTAGAGCTACTTGTTCCCAAATCCCACCTCCTGCTGCACTACACACATTAACCGAGGACACGATCAATTTTAATTAGCTTGCACGAATAATCTTTAGAGAATCAGGAACATGCAGTGAGGAGGAAACACTGACAAAACCGAGCAAAATACAGTACAGTGTGGCGCAAAACTGTCCGATAACTCTACTGATAGCACAACAGTCATCTTGCAGTTAAATACACCACCAGTGAAAAGTTTGGACAATGGATTTAATCTAGGTTTTTCATTGTCTTCAAGACATTTTGATAAAGGCTTATGGTTGAGATTTGTTTCTAAGACAAATGTAAATAGTGACGTTAATGCACATGTATACATTCATTTATGAATTAAATTCGTTCCCCAAAGTTTTCATTTAGAGCGTTCGGAGGAGCAGAACAACGAGTCACTCGGCCTATTTGGGAAGTTGAAGAAAAGCCTCCTGGGTGAAGCTCCCTCATGAAGCTGGTTGAGAAGATGGCGAGAGTGTGTAAAGCTTCATCATGAACACTGTTAACAGTTTCTAGTTTGGATGTGTTGAACACTTTTCTTGGCCACTGCATAATTCCAGATGTGTTATTTCATAGTGTTAACGTCTTCATTATTATTCTAAACTAGTAGAAAATAGTAAACATGAAGAAAACCCTTATATGAGCAGGGGTGCACAAAATTGACTGGTATGGTGTATATATATTTATTTTTGCCATGTTGCACATTGCTAGTGTTAAAAGCTCAGGAGAAAACCCTTAAAAGATGCTACCCAGGGATATACCAGTAATCTACAATCTCATCTTTTGCATTGACAGAGCGCTTCTCACTTAAGCATGGATTATGAATAGGCTGGCCAGAAGACCACCTGTGATAATAACAGCTTTATGATTTTCCTTATGGTTAATTGATTTGTTTGCTTGCTTGTTAAAGATTTAATAAAACCTTCATTTTGAATCCTCTGCTGCTCCTCTTTGATGGTCGTTGCCAACTTGGAAAAAACACTCATGAACATTATGTGCATTCTCTTCTGTAACTTTTTACGAATATCTGTGCTGCTCCACTACGGAGAAAACCAAGCTCCCCACTCGTAAAACCCCAAATATGCATTCTAATCCATCACAGAATTTCCTATCTCTCTGCTTCACTCCTCCCTTCTGTTAAACACAACACAAGTCAATTCTGCCTTTCTGAAAGAAATAACATTTACAATTTTCAGTCATGCTCTTAATAGTAGTCATGCTCATTGTTTTATTTGATAGCTTGGCTCATCGGGTTTGTCCTAATGTGATCGCAGCGCATTTGAAAATCTAAACAAATTGCAGTCTTTCTTTATCTTCTGCTTGGTCTGCGAGTCTCAGGCACGTTAAACAAACCCCGCGCTCGCACCTGCAGACCAAAACATATAAAGCTGTGCGGTTGGCTTCAAAGATGAATGCTGCTGGCTCTGATTAAATATCCTTGCAAGCTCGGGTCTCAGCAAAGACATTCCCCAGCACTAAGCCTTCGAGTCCTTTTAAAGGCATGCGAGGAAGAAACGATGGAAAGTGTTGAGATCGCCCTGTAGGATGCCAAAAGCCCTTCCCCACTGTGAGTCATAACGCTACAGCCTCCCATTTATCTTTATTATTTACTTTTCTCTGGCTGGAAGGAGGCCACATGGAAAAGACCAGAGATTGAAGGGCCATGTAAAGTGATAGTTCAACCCAAAATGATAAATGTGGCCTGATTTATGAACGTTAGCGGGCGGGAGGCGAAAGTGAGGCGTTTGCATGTAGTTGATAAGTGCGACGTTATTAAAGAGAAGAAATCTCTGAGACACATACACACTTTGAGCAAAAGTTTAATATCAAGTCAAAGGTTTTGACTTGATATTAAAACGCATCAAGAGGAACATTAGGGTCTGTAAAAAAAAACAACAAAAAAAAAACGACAGTGTGATTAAGTAACAGAAAGGTGCAGGTCAAATCCATTTCTTAACCAGCAAAGTGGGAAGTAGGCAGTCCAATAAAAGTGCCAGGGAATGGATACTTCATGTACTCTTGGCTAAATGAACTCTAACTGAAGGTCATTTTAGTTCCTCGAGAAGGGAATGGGACGATTTTTTCACAAAAGTCAGTGATCAGTGACAAACCAATCTGATCCCCATTTTCCCCCCATATTTGATACAATACCAATATCAGAGATTTGAATATCAGCCGATACCCGAGACTGAGGCAATACTGACGTCCTCTTACAAACCAAGCCAACTTTCTGCAAAACCTTACAGACAGGATGGCTGCGTGAAAATATGTCAAATCCGATCTAATACCGATCCTAAGCTTCCTGCCAGTATTGGCCCCAATACTGTAGTCCATCTGTTTATTGAACACTATGTCAGCCTCCTCCTATCCCGTCCATCAATGGAAAGGGACCACCATCGGACCACCGCTGACCAGATATTTTTGGGGTGGTGGACCATTCAACACAGCAGTGACACTGAGGCGTTACAAACCCCAACAACGCTGCTGTACCTGATTCACTCATATCAGCACCACACACAGACACTACCATGTCAGGGTCACTGCTGTGCTGAGAATGTTCCACCACCCAAATAATATCTGCGTTGTGGTGGTCTTTTTCCATTGATAGACAAAATAAAGGGGGGTTTATATATTGTGCAGAGCAGCAGATGGGCTACAGTTTGTAACTGTACTCCTACAAAGTGACCTAGATGGTAGATGTACCTGTTGAAATGGCCAATGTGTGTAGGTACAAGGTAGGTTTACCTAATAAAGTGGCAACTCAGTGTAACTAGCATAATCAGAAACATGGGAATTTTATACTGAATGTGAGGAGGATGTACAGTGAGGTCCAAAAGTGTGAGAGCACATTGAAGATTCAGCAGCATGTTTCACTGTTGTTTTGATCCACTGTGGTATCAATCTCTCTTCTGTTCGTCTCCTTACATAAACC
>JAOUQW010000038.1:23103648-23118739 GCA_028565825.1 Olivaichthys viedmensis | reverse complement strand
AGATATTCATTGATATAATCATTATATATATATATATATATATATATATATAATATATATTTTGTTCCTATTTTTTGTGGGATTTTTCTTTTGTGAAATTTGTGGAAACGGGCTTCCACAAATTTGATGCCTGACCTTCAATGGTATTAATTACACACTCAATCTCCGTTCCCGAAATGACTTTCAGGCTAAATCACACCTTTTGCAGGTGTCAAGTTTGCACGTGTTTTTCCTCATATAAACCTTTAGTCAGAGCCTGAGTTGTCGGTTTACTAGTTAATATGACTGATAAACTGTTGACTCTTTATTTATAAAGCGCATTTAAAACAACAATTGTCCAAAGTGATGCACAATTATGGTTCAAATGAACATATAAATATAACACAGACCCATGGCCATCGCATTTACTTGCCTTAAATACAGGTACTGCACTTAATTACTCACTCCTACCTTGTAGGTTTACTGTTAGAGACTAAAACCTATCTTTATTTCCACACACTGTGTGTTTATCGCCCTTTAACTTTCGTCAGGGTCAGTTTCTGACCACAGCACTGCTGTTGGATGGAGATTTTTGGTTGATGGACCAGCACCACACACGCACTACCATGTCAGTGTCACAGGTGTTCTGAGAATGTACCACCACCAGGGCACAGAATTAATAAAAAATTTGGCACTGACAGGTATATCTGTAAATGTACCATTCACTTTGGTAGGTAACTATTACGGTGCAGCTCATCCAGAAAACCTAATTCAGGCCAAATTTGGTTGCGTGCGACCAGACCGGGTCAAATAGTGACAGAAAAAAAAAAAAGATAGAAAAATAATGAGGAACAATATAGGCTTCAATGAAAAATGGTAGACAGGTTGCGAGTGGATTGGGTATAACCCAGCTAACAAGATAATGTTATGTCAAGACTGTCAGTTTTATGGAAATAATGAGGTAAAAACAGGACTTGATTTGAGAGGGGATACAAGGAGATGGTGCTTTCTTTAAAAAAAAAAAAAAAAGACAAAAATCGCCACTCTTGTAAAACTGTCATTTTCCTTTTCCACCCCCTTTGGATTAATGATATGTCATATTCATTTATTCATTCATTCATCTTTAGTAAGAGCATTATCCTGGTCATGGTCATGGTCATGGTGGAGCCTATCCCGGGAACACTCATTCACATCTAGGGGCAATTTAGAGAAGCCAATCCACCTACCGGCACGTTTTCGGGAGGTGGGAAGAAACCCAAGAACCCGGTGGAAACCCACGCGAAGACGAGGAGAACGTGTGAAACTCCACAGAGACAAAAACCCAAGCTCAGGATCGAACCCTGGACCCTGGAGCTGTGAGGCAGCAACATTACCTGATTGATATTTTAATTTCCTCCATATTTGAGATTTACACACAACATGATGCCTTAGGCGTACAGGTCTTCTCTCTGGAAATGCACAGGTTTTGTTTTTATAATGGTGAAAATGATCATAGGTCAACTTTCAGAAATTGCAAAGAAAGCACTACAACACAATCTGTCTTTTTCTTCTTTTTTTTTTTTTTACTAAAAAACTGAACAGGTAACCGGAATTTATCCAGTGAAAGCTGTCTGGAGTAAAGTTTGTAGTATTGGGGGATGTTGCATGAATTAGGAATAAAAGAGTAAATAATAAATTATAACTGATAATGCAATTATTTTATTTGTATTTTATTATTTTAACATTTAACATTTAACATTCAACATTTAACATTTGTGGTGGCAATGTACTGGCTAGTAAAAATGCCACAGTGGGTGGTGAGCTACAAAGTTAACAATATCTACTTAGTGGTGGTCCTATGGTGGTCCATTTCTATTGGATGGGTGGGGTAGAGGGGGACCAATACATTGTGCAGAGCCACAGATGGGATACAGTCAGTAATTGTACACGTACACTACCAGTCAAAAGTTTGGACACTAGACTGAATCTATATTTTTCATTGTCTTAAAGACATTTTGATAAAGATTTATAATTTGTTTCTAAAAGAAATGTAAATAGTGAAGTTAATGCCCATGTTTACATTTATTTCTGAATCAAAATGTGTTTTTTAAACAAGTAGTTTATCATTTAGAACGTTAGGAGAAGTCTCTTGGCCTATTTGGGAAGTTTAAAGAAAAGCCTCCTGGGTGAAGCTCCCTCATGAAGCTGGTTGAGAAGATGGTGAGAGTGTGCAAAGCTTCATCAGGAACACTGTTAACTATTTCAAATAGAAAACAGTTTGGATTTGTTGAACACTTTTCTTGGTCACTGCATAATTCCCGATGTGTTATTTCATAGTGTTAATGTCTTCATTATTATTCTAAACTAGTAGAAAATAGTGAAAATTAAAAAAAACCTTCTATGAGCAGGTTTGTCCAAACCTTTGATTGGTAGTGTATATCAAAGATTATAGAGTCCATGACCCTACTATGAAAAAGTTCCTGGAAAAAATGCACTTCTTGGCAGAGCAGCAGGAAATAAACATCAGCTGACATAAATGTTTATCTTAGCGTCAGAATAAAACACTTGGATGGTCATCAAAAGATCTGGAAGGCTTTATGAAACTATGAACAGATGGGTGAAAGGTGGATCTTTCTGGTTATAACTAGCAGAACCCAAACATCTAGCGTGTGCTCATTCAGGGTCTCATCCATCTAATATCAGGTGTTAGAGATCTCAGAACCAGGGATGGGCAGTATTTCTGATAAATGTATTTGAAATACGTGTTTGAAATACACAGTACTATTTTGTAATTTGTATCAAAATGCTCAAAATACAGAAAATACTTTGTGTGGTGACATCGTGTAAACTGACGCTCATGTGATTCTGGTGGACTGGTGGATTCTGGTCTCACACCAGAGTTGCTCCACAGCTAGAATTTTCTCTGCAGCACAGAAGACTTACCAAAAGCACCTTCAGTTTGCGAACAGTTCATGAACAGCGCGGCAGCTTCCAAACGCCTGACTGACTCCGAAAAGTTAGCAATGTGTGACTGACTCGTTTCTATCCAACATGTTGCAAGGAAAACATGTTTGTATTTACTTGATGTTTAATAAGTGTTCAAAAAGTTCACACTATCAGTAATCTTTATTATTCAATATTTGTTCTACTTTGCACTAGCTATCAAGTTGGATGCTAGCTATCGAGTTAGATGCTGCTATAATCTTATAGCTATGTTGCGCTCTTACCAAAACACGAGTGCAATATATAACTGCAGGTTTAACATACGTGGTACGGTAAAACTTTACTACTTTACTAGACAGAAAAAAATGATTGACCCTTCATGATTTCGTGCAGACCACGTCATCCACCAGAATGCAAACATTACCCTTATCAATTGAAGTGGCACTACTGATCTTATGCCCCTCCTACAAAAAGTATTTCTGTATTTAATTTTGAAGCGATTTATGTTGATGATGTATTTCCACCCATCCCTGCTGAGAACATTCAGCAAGCAAAATGCAGAAAATCACTGAAGTGTGAAAAATCCATTCTTCCATGGCACTACATATAACGGACTTCTCCCTTTGAAACCCGCCTACCTCGATAAAAAAGGGACATCCAGCTTAGTAAAAGATTATTAAAATGTTTTTAACAGTCTGAGGTGAGGGATATAGCTTTGTGGAAGTAAAATCGACCTTCCTGGATCTAAACAGATCTGAATTTAGAAAGCAAGTGGCAGCTCCGCTACTAAGCAGCTAAAGGAAGGAAGAGAGAGAGGGTGTTTTTGTTTGGCAGAGTCCATATTCACACACATATTCAGGATTTGACACACACTACTCAAGTCTTCCTTCCTCCAGTTTCCTGTCCCTTGAGAAAGTGTATGCGTAGCTTACGCATGTATTTGGGCCTCTGATTGGGTTCATTTATAGCTGACGTTCAGCTGCATCCTGCTGACCCTCTCCACCCTTGCCCTCTCTCTCACGGCAAAACATCCCCACGCAAAGGTTCTGGGAACGTTTGCTCTGGGAGCTGGGCTTACATCAGCCCCATTGTGTAGTATGTAGCTATATATATATATATATATATATATATATATGTATGTATATATGTATGTATATATATATATATATATATATATAAATATATATATAAGCAGATTCAGTCATTCTGCGCTCAGCACAGAATAGCACTAGTTTCCTTCTAAACTCTTGACGTTAAGGCTTCACACATATCAAAGCTGACTGAATGGTGCCGTCCATCCTGTCACAGGTGGCACTGTACTGTCCGTGGGTTCAGTCGCTGTCTTTCCGAAGGCTGCGATCAGTGTGGAGGTTGTGGGGCTCATGGTTTTTGCCCTGGACGCTTGTGCCGTTCATCGGACCCAAGCTGGTGACTTGGTTCTTGGAGCGGCGCCAGCAACACAAGCAAGACTAGTAGGGTAAAAAAAGAATAGACCGAATATTCAAAAAATATTCAATGTGGGCTCTTCTGAGTTTAGATTCAAAACACATCTATTTGCATAACAGAATTTTTGTTTGCATCAAATCTATATTTCATTGCAGCTAATTATGGTATATCATATATTATACTGTATATCATAAGCTTTTTGGTTTTTCGAAAGATTCCTGAAGAGGCTACGGCTTTGTTGTTTTAAAATGCGATCGTTGCTTTAAGATACAGTGGTGCCAATTACAGAACGTCCATTATTACCCTTCTTTTCTACAATCAGTTCTGCTTATCTCTACGTATGATGGATAAGGCACTATTAAGGTTTAAAGGTCCAAATGATTCCATGAATCAAGGTTTACTCTTTTTTTTTCTGGCCAGCAGGTTTCAGATTGGAGGGGCCCACCGAGGGGCCGCAGGAATAATGTATAGGTTTGACTCACCTTAAAGCAATTCTTGAATTTCTTGCTGACAAAGTAGAGGATGATGGGATTGATGCAGGAGTTGACGGTGGCCAGGTTTATGCCGAGATGGTCCAGGATCAACAGGAAGCTAAAAAGAGTAATTCCTGATTATCAATTATCACACTCTCTGGATCATTACACAGCTGCTAGAATGCCATTGTGGTGACATTACTAGCGTTCTTATAATAACAGATGCCATTTAATGCTCGGAAACTGGTGTAAAATACTCCAATTTGCTCAACATTGCGCTCAGCAGTTCCAGCAGAAAGGGGATTTAAGGGGATTATGACTCACTTGAACAGGTCGCAGCGGTTTTCGTCAAGAGGATTGTACACCATTTTCTTCAGAATTCTGCTCAGGTGCAGGGGGAACCAGCAGAGCGCGAAGATCAAGACTAGACAGAAGACAGCCTTGGCCACCTCTCGCCTCTGCAGGACAGAAACAAGCCAGCATTCCAGTATCATTTGCAAAGACGAAAACCTTAGGCTAACATCATATTTAGTGGTCTACGTTATTTTAGGGATTGTTTGGTAATATTAACCCCCAAAAAGTTTTTTTATTCTTGCAAATTAAATGCCAAATTTAAAATTCCAGCATGAGATGACCGTATAGATTCTGACTTGTGATGCAGGCATCTTAGCTAAGAGGCTAAAACCAGACACATACACTCTCAGAAAAGAGGTAGTAAACAGTACTGTTGTTTGTCACTGAGGTGGGACCTCAAGTGTAAGCCCTGTGTAATTTTAGTCTTTCACCTGAGAAAGTGAATATAGTGTACCTTTAAATTTATTTAAGGGACATAATTAGAGCACCATGGTTGTATCCTAAATAGGTTTTAAAAGGTACACCACATTCACTTTTACCAGGTGAAAGTTACATACTAAATGGTCCCACCTCAGTGACAGGCGATGGTATGTAAAACACTTTTGTATGTAGGATATAAAAGTTACTGTCAAAATTAACCATGATATAAATGGTGTCTATGAATAGTCCATATGGCCTTGAATTGTGCTTAAAGGTGAGCGTTGTTTACCTGTTTCAGGTGGTCGCTTAGGGCGATCCGAAGACTTCCGTTCCTGTGGCTGAGCATCTCGAAGGTCATGAGCGTGTAAAATAAGGCTGTGCAGGCCAGTGGTACGCAGAAATAAAAGCCAAACAGCCACCAGTCCTTCGCTTCAATGTATAGCTGGAGGCAGACAGGACAGATTTTAGTGCACAAATTATTTAAAAAATAAAAACCTTGTACATACAGCAGATGTACTTCCACTGACTGGAAAGAAGACACAGCACAATGATTACATACTGTGTGTGCTATAGTTCTTAGTCTGGTTTAAGGTTCCTTTAAGCAAAGGATGCAAACTGCTCCTGCAAAGATCTACATTCTCATAAATCAACGATATAAATGTAAACCCCACTGTGTATTTGTTTGCTCACATCTTAGACAGACCCCTGCCCAAAGCCATCAGACGAGGTTAACCCAATCAGATGAGGAAGATCAGATTTGGACCGTGATGGACATGGCCTGCACGGGAAGATTTATGTCCAGCTCACTGAAAACACTAATAGCCTGGCTGTAATGACTCAGTTTTATGGCTGATGTTATGCAAGAGAAAGGCTGTTGTGTTCCTGCTCCACACATATGGCTCTGCTATCTGCTTCTAATTGAAAACTGTTACGGTCTGTCATCAATTAACTTCTCCAGACTCATGAGCAATGAAGCCCAACTCCATGGTTTGCCCCCTGCATCGCCTTTGTCTCCTCATCTTAATTTACTTCTAAATACGTTGTTGTTCTCTTTTTCCAAACTTTTGTGAGTTTAAGACAGTGTGTTATGTAACCCTTGAAACAGAAAAGTCGTTTTTTTTTCTATTTGTCTAAAGTTTGTGAATTAGAAGTCAGGCGTATGAGAAAACATTGATCTAAAAAAAAACCCCAAAAAAAACAAGTACAGTTCAGCCTTATGTTCTGTTAAGGTCAAAAATAACCCATTTAAATTTTTTACTAAGAGTAAAAAAAATCCTAAAAATCATTTTAGCAAACATGAAATTTCATGTGCTTTCCTCACATATTATAGACATTGTTATGTTCAGAGTAACAAAGTGAAGTAAAAAGACACAGTGTTTTAAAATCTGAACCAAAAAGCGGCTTTTAATCACTCTTAAATTTCCTCCATCTCTTTTCTCCATCAGCACCCAGGCTATTCCTCTACATATACACATTAATATTGCAAATAATTGAGATGATATGATATTGGGAATTTTAGGATAAATTTGAAAATTGTATTGCTATAAAATCTAAAGGCAATAGGAAATCCATTGCTAAGTATTGGTTAACTGAAACGCTCTAGTACTTCATGGCCGGATACCATACTACAGTATATATCGTCTCAAGCACTATATCGTGTTCTACACATTGTCTATAATGAATTCAGCCTGTGTGTTGCTCTGTTTCCGCACTGAATGCTCTACCTTCATGAAGTTGGACTCGGGTTTGAGCATGCAGGTACGGAACGTCATGTTGTGGTATGTGAAGGGCACCATGTCAAAGCCCATGGCCTCGGGCACGGCCAGCAGGATGGACAACACCCAGATGACCACAATTTCAACAGCGGTGAGTAAAGGGATGCCGACTCCCTGAACACGACTCCATGAGGCTACAGCCCTGTACCTGTGACAGAGAGAAACGCACACTCAGTACGCACACTCATGTTGATCTGCAAGCAATCCATACACTCAGAAAACACTCATTTGGACCAGCAACACACCAAATTTAACCCACAGAATAGAGCAATAGCCAGTAGCAGCAGCTGAACTTAAGTTCGATCTTACCCTAGAGCAAACGTAAATTGTCACTACATTCGACTTTACGAAATACTGAAAATTACGATTGCACCAAGTATCAGTCCCAATGTAGCCTTAAGTTATAACTGCAAACATCCATGTACCCAATGGTAGGAACAACTGGTGTAACCACTACTTAATAATCAGCAGTTCCTCCATTTTGATTTGGTCAGTTTGTGAATTTCACCTTGAATGAACTTGGTGCAAAGCGAAATTAACTGCTAACTTTGCTAGCAAATTCCTTTTTTGTCTATTATCCCGTCTATTACCTTTGAATTAGCTTTTTGCACAAACACATTTTTTTTTAGGTTCAGTCTTAACACAGAGGTGAACTTTTTTTATATATATGTTCTTTTATTAATCCCCAAGGGAAATAGGCTTTTCACATATCCCAACTTTGGTGTCAGAGCACAGGGTCAGCCATCATACAACATCCTTGGGGCATTGATGGTATTGGTATTGTCCCTTAAAGGCTCTGTGTAGAACCCTACAACAGAGGTTTTCCCTTTTATAAAAGGTACCAAATAGAACCCCTTAACCAAGCTCGAACTGTTAACCAAAGAACCCTTGAGGAAACCTTTTTTTCTAGTAGTGTAGTGTGACATATACCAATACCAGAACAATCTGCAGTTTGGTTTAATATTAGCTTAAACACCTTTGATAGCAGAAAGAAGCTAATATAAGTTAATGAAAACCAGTGTTCTGTGTGCTAATATTACAGAAACGCTTACAGACACACACTCGCTGATTGTTTGTACAAAATCAGTTAAGCAGTCTGCTTGTTTTTTCCTTCTTTACACCCGTGTTTGCTTGTGTGTTGCATTAATAACTCCTCTCGAGTGCGTGTTTCCCGTAAAATGGCGCATCAAGATTTTATGCGGAATTATATTTTTCATGACCCGTTTGAATATTCTTGTTTAACAACAATGGGTCATTACTATTTCACCAAGTGGCGTTGTAGCTACCTTTTAGGCGCTCAAACAGCGACACAGGCAGCGCCACGTTACTCAGGGACACGAATCAGACGAGACGAGACGTGCTCAACATTTCCTCAAAGATGGCTGGAAACAAATCAAAAGCAGCTGTGCTCTGATGAAGCTGAATCTGTACTGTAGGTTTTTTTTCCCCCCCAAAGCAGCTAGCACTTACATATGTGTAAGAAACCATGAAGGCCAGTTCATAACCACTGTATGGACAGGAAAATGATCCTTAGAAAAGTAGCTTTTAAAAATGGATCTGGTTCTGCCCTTGTCTGTCTGGCTTTGTGAATTTGGAGGGGATTTGGATTTACAGTGCATGTTAGTTAAACTCAATAGTTTCTAGTGATTTCTTCATATTAGATTCTAATTTATATCCTGTTCAAATTGTACTTTCTTGATTGAACTTAAAGGAGCAAAATTGGGCCAAAAATAAAATATACACAATTCCACCTTATCACAAATATAGTCAATCCGCCAAGACGTGTTTGGTATCCAAAGTTTGCTCCTTTAATTTTGATCTTGAGCTACAAAGCTTAAGTTGCTAATAAGCAGGGGAAGCTTATAGCTACCAGTTTAGCATCATGGAAACTTCATGCCTAAATCATTGCACGACTTTGTTTGGCCATATTACCATCTGAATTACCTCAATCGTACAATTCCGCCTTCAAACTTTAGGCCACGCCTCCTACCTGCGTCTGACCCTTGCTTTGATACTAAACTATGTGCTGAGGAGAAATAGGATTCCGGCTTCATGATGGCCGCTATGACTGTTTTTAGCTATGTGTCATGCCATTTTGTCCCTTATTATAGATGATGAAGGTATTGAAACATTGCCTTGTAGTTTTACTGAAAAAGCGTAACTTGTGTAGGGTGGCTGAGTCTCAGTGAGGAAAAGGCGGCCATTATAGCTGACCTTAAAACCTTCTGGGACTGCGCAGACCAAACTGCAGGCCTGAGTAGCCCGCATCTGGCTTTTCCCCCAAACTCCACCCCAAATGAGCAAATTCATTAATCTTTCCTGTTGAGTGTTTCATGGGAACTGCTCTTATAAATCCACTGCAGGGTCTGACTGCGGTTTCTGAATCATTTCACTTCTATCGTCGTGAGATGAATCAGTTTGAAGTCATATAGAAAATAAGACAATCTGTACTTACTCTTACTTCTTAATCAGTTTAGACACACAAACTGCATGCAAAAGTCACATTATTACTGTTGAAGAATATACAGTAGCTAACTGGTTATACTGTTTTGCATGTAATTGGATATTCCCGGGTCGTTTTTAAATGTCAACACGGCATTTTTGAGATTAAAACAAAAATATATGAAGTCAAGGGGCATGAATTCCAGCGCTCAGTTTGAGAAAACATCCTTCAGCACCATATGTTCCTGATTTGACGGTGGATACCGAGAGCTAATGAGAAAGCGCAAGCTATAAGCCATATAAGACCAGTCTACATGAAAGGACTGCTATATCTCTGATGTATAGAACTGATAGATGTATAGGCTTATATGTAGAGCTTTGTCCCAAACAGCATCTTTTTTTTAAATTTTTTTTACAAAACAACACTCTGAACATTTAAGTGTGAAGGTGTGTAACATAAACCCCCACCTTTCAGCTCTTGCCCCGACTCTGAACCCAAACATAAAGCTACTCCTGAAATCCTACACCTTCTCTTCAGCTGAGATTTGGGGTTAAAGGTCTAACCAGGGAAATAAACTGACGGGCCTAAACTGAAGGGTGCAGGAGGAATAAATCACAGCGCTCCAAACTTCACTTTCTCACTACCTCATGAGCAATCAATAGCCTGGTGTCTGGTTGAACCTAACAGACACTGGAGGGATTATAAAGCTTGGTAGAAATAAATGTAAAGTTTAGAGAAGCTTAGAAGGTTAATCAGCTGATGCACAAGTCTATATTTTGGTACCGATTTTGTAAAGCCATTACATCTGAAAAAATGTTCCATTTTGGGCTATTTATTTAAATTTTCATAGACCAACATTACAGTGGGACCCTATTGCACACTATTATAACAGTGGTTCCCAGAGGAAAGATGATGGTTCCTCATCTCCAGCCCTGAACAAGTTCATATTTCAAGCTTACAGAAGGGGAGATAAAAGTGGGCATCACTGCTCTAACATACACACCACACTAAGAGTCACACTAAATAAATTTTTTACCATAAACAAAAACTATAAAAACGATGCATCAATCTATGAAATTAGGACATACCTGTCCACGCTGAGTGCACACAGGTTCAGCACTGTGATGCCCACTGACGCTTTCTGGAGGAAGGGCACCAGTTTACACAGGAAGAGGCCGAAGGAGACCTGATCCATCGGCCATTTTCCCATCAGAAGCTGCAAGAGAGACAAAGCCAAAAAGCTGCTTTATTGTCTTTCATTACATACCACTCAGTGGTAAATACAAGATAAATACAGTAAGTAATCTGTAGGCATGCATGTTTGCTTTTCACTGCATTACAATCTAAATACAATTCATACAATAAAGATTTAGATATTTCAGCAGCGCTGTTACAGCATCCTTTCTTTAGGAATCAGTCTAAAACTGAAATATGATGCACGCTTCTCTCTACTCAAGGCCAGACAAATTGAATTGATTATGTTATTCTGCCACTTTTAAGGTTTTGAATTGACTCCCTCTGTATCGCTTGAGGCAGTGCCATGGTCCCTATGCCAGCTAATCTAATCCTGATTCTGCACACTCGCTGCTTATTAAAGAAATAAACCACTGCCCTCCCATTAGTGTGCGTGTCTCACATCCTTTAGCCTGTGATCTATGGCAGGAACACAAAAGGATCTTATGCTACTCCGAGTTCCTGTGGCCTGGTGGTCTAAAGGCTGCAGTGGCCTTGGCAGCACTCTGTGAATAGGAACTGGCTTTTGTTAAACAGGAGGGAGAAGAGGGATTACGTAGCCTCTCGTTACGGGAGGAAACACTTCAGGGTGCATCCTGACTGCGTTTACACACAGCACAGTGTGTGTGTGTGTGTGTGTGTGTGTGTGAATGAGTGGATGCAGGTGTGCGTGTGTGTGAAGCCCGAGTCACTGTTATATAAAGTATAATGCAGGTAAGACTGACCAGGTCATTGACGAATGATGAATGCAAAAAAAAAAAAATCATTTTAATTTGCTTTTCTGCTTTTACTGGCATATAAATAACTTTCTTTAATGAATATAACAAACAATTTGCCCAGTTTTAATAATAAATCATAATAAATACAATTATATAACGGCATTTCAGCTTCTTAAAGGAATGGTTTTGCTTATTTAGTTTTGCACTGGAGCTGCAACGCCTACGTAGCTAACAAGTCTTTTGCATAAATGCATGCAAAAATCTTCATATACTCACTTCAAATTAGCATGTTAAGCGAAGTAATTTCGTTATTAAAATAAATTTCAGGAAAAGTCAAATTTAAGTTGGACGATATTGTCATCTGCATAACTTTCAACTTGAATTCTGCCTTGAAACTGCGGGAGGCGGGGCTTAATATAATATAATTTAATGAGTTCTGCTTTGAACCTAAATTTTCAAAATACAGACCTTCCCTGCTATTTTACAAAATAGCTTATTAAAAAAAAATTGATTATTTCGCCAAGAACGCTGTTTGAAGAAAGCATATGAAGATTTGGTCATGTATTTACAGAAAAGATTTTGGATAAGATATCTCGTCTCAACTCCAGTGCAAAACTAAAAAAACAACAACAAACACATCTTGGCTAATCGACCACATTTGCGCAAGTGGAACATTGTGTGAATGAGATTTTTTGCTGAACCATTGCCTCAACACTTTAATTCCATTTCTTGAACGCATATCCATCTCGTATGCCTCTAAAACAAATTCTCAGTAATGGTTTAATTGAGTTTTATCTGATCTCTGATGTCCAGTCGTATGAAATCATCAACCTCAGAGTACACATTATGGTTCAGATTAGGCTCATATGGCCTTTGTAAGTGGATATTTGACCCTAGGTGATTTTTCTTTCAGCGCCAATCTTTGTTTAGCGCATGTTGTTTAACACTGCCCTGAAGTATTGGAGAAGATAAGAGAGTAGAGTTTAATGGATGATAACACACCAGGCCCTGTAAGGCCAGCGCTCTCTGTCCAAACCCCTGTGTTTGTTTTAGCTGGTCCGATCCCTGCTGCACTCATCATTACACGCTCTTCGACCTGAGTGCAGTGTTCTGGGAGATTCTGAGAGATTAAGTCTGAGTGGCTGTTTTATTTTACACTCCGTCCTGCCTTTCACGTTCTCACTGTCTTTTTTTTTTTTACTCTCCGTCACTCCCTTGATGTACAAAAAAAATTGTTTTTTATAATATGCTTATAAACTGAGGTCTTGATTTACGAAAGGTTTATATGTGTAAAAACTGCGGCATAGTTGGGTTTATTTAAAAAGAAAAATTCCTGCATCTTCCTGTGAAAAGGTTTTCTTTACATGTACCTTATGAACAGAACACACACTCATGTCTATATCCTGGATTCTGATTTTGAACACATTGTAATCGGCGTTATACTAGACGTGTAATTACACATACAGTATGTGTGGCAAATATCGAATATGAAAACTTTATTGTGGTAATATAAAGTAATAATTTTGGGAAACTTTCCTATTGTTTTAGGATAATAAGTCATAATTTATCAGATTGCACATGTAAATGAGCCTCTTTATTTGGGATCTCAGTAATTCAGGGCCTCAGCATATAAGTCATCAGCAAGGTCTCCTATGTATTCTGAGAAATGTTATACAGAGTCCCGCCATTCCAGGGAATCATCAGAACATTGGACAGCTCAGTTTTTTTTAATGGCCAGCTTTGTGCTGTGCATCATTAGTTCATACACGTAAGCAAACTAAAGGTCTAGAGTTGATTTTCGATGGACGGTCCACCTGGAATCTATTGCTGTTGTTTCTCAACATGATTGGCAGACCATCATACTTGTAACAATCAGAGTAAGTCAATCAGTCGAGAGACATAACAATGGAACAATGGAAAATCAATGGATGCAAGCAAGCAATTGTTAAGAAGCATGAACACACTGGTGAGCTTAGCAAAAGCAAACCACCTGGAAGACCAGGCAAGACCACAGTAGTGGATGACAAAAGAATACATTCAATCATGAAGAAACCTTGTTGAGCAGATGATAAACATTTTCCAGGATGTTGGAAAAGATGTGTAGACTAGTGTAAATAGAAAACTACACCAGCATGACCACAGAGGGTTCATACATACGAATAAACCATTACAACAGAAAAAAGCAGTTCTGAATAAAGATGAGATGAAGATGAACCTGTAACAGATATATGGAACTCTGGAGAAATTTAAATAGCTCATTATTCAAAGCACACCACCACTTCTGTGAACCATGAATGGCTGCTCACTTGTCTTTATTGATGATGTGACTGCTGACAAGAGTATCACGGTGGATACTGAAGTATACAGAAACATCTTAACTTAACTCAGATCCAATCAAATGCCTGAAAAAAAAACTCAGCAGAAGTCGCTTCACCTCACAGCAACCATGGCATTTTTCATGGAATGTTATACAATCAGGAACTAAAAAGGCTGCATTATATTACAGACCTGGATCTGAAACCATCTACACTTAGAAAAAATGATACCTTAAGGGTTCTTGGGATATCAGAGCCCTCTGTGATATGGAAACCCTCTGTTGTAGGGTTCTACATAGAATCTTTATGGGTTTCCCCAGAGGGACAAACCGAAGAACCCTTAAGGGTTTGAAAACATTAAAAAGTCATTACCAATTCCTACCCTATCATCTAGTTCTCTCTCAATGCATGGCAGCTACCAATCCGGGAGGATGGGCGCTAAAACTTGAAGACAGCCACCACATCCTTTCGACTTTTCAAACTGCTGCTCATGTAACGTGACAGGGCAGCTGAACACGCTTGGAGGAGAGCGCTAACTCTTTTGTATACATGTGCTTACAGACACCCACAATTGGCTGATTGACAGGGGACAGAGGCAGGCCAATTATGCTCTCTCTGACCTCCAGCCACAGATGACTATGGCATCTTCGGGATTCAAACTTGCGATCTAACGATGATAGGGTGAATGATTTTACTATTACACCATTTGGAAGCCAGATATGTTGTTCTATACAAGATGTCATCTTAATATGGACCTAAAAAGGTCCTATATTTAGAGGGAAGACTAAGGTAGACCAGGGCCAATTTAAAATGTACCAGTAACATGTCTTTTTATGGGCCAGGCTGGTTAAAAAAATTGACGCCCAGGGAGGTCTTTGGTCAGTTGGCGCTCACTGGGATGGGACTCTGTATATAAAGCACTTTGATCCCTTTATAACAGATATATTGTACATTGCACATTTTTATATTTTATATTTATGTTCTTATGGTACTTGCTTTTTATTTTATTTTA
>JAOUQW010000038.1:23014466-23029596 GCA_028565825.1 Olivaichthys viedmensis | reverse complement strand
GGAGAACTTGCCACGGTTCTTCTGCAGAACTTTGGCTCTCACTTGCTTCTGTCTCTGCAGGTCAAATCCCAGAACAGGCTTCATTATGTTTTAATCTAAAAAGTGCTCTATTACTTAATATATCACTTTCTTTAATGAATTACAAACATTTCTCATTAAGTATTTTTGTAAAATGAATGTTTGGAAATCTAAAATTTGCCCTTTCTTAATGACACACTAATGCAGAAGACATAAAATAAACATCTAAGACAGAATTTCTATAATATATATATATTTTTAAAGAAAATCAGAGTGCCTAAGATTTTTTGCACAGTGCTGTACCTAAAATTGTTGTATTTGCCTTTTTTTTCTTTTCTTTTTGGATGCAGTGTTGTGTGCATGTAGAGATATTCTTTTGGTTGTTCTAAGTAGCCAAATTGAATTCTCAGTCTGGCTCAGAAATTTGAATTTGACGTTTTTTAACACTAGTCGCCACACTGCCTATCAGATATTTCGAAGTGTGTTTAAATGCCGCTTAAGTGTGTTGTGATACGTCATGCGTTATTTTGCTCTGTTGGTCAGGAGTGTCTGCCCGTTAGGACTCTGGATCCTCTGGTCAACACCTCCAGCTTGATCATGAGGAAGTGCTTTCCAAAGAACCGCATGCCTCTACCTACCATCAAGAGCGTCTATCATTACCCACTACCGAACGTTCCCGCCAGCGGACCCGTGGCTCAACTCTACAGCCAGCCACCGGGGGGTAAAAAGCACACAGATATACATGTGTAGCCATTTCTACTTTTTTATATTTGCCATTTTTTATTTAAATGTATTTATCGCCAAGCAAGATGTAGGATAGAATGGTTGTAAACCTATGTTAAAAGAGCAGGAAAGAAGGAATAGCATATGGGGAAATGGTGAAGCTCATGCGTAATAAAATGAATAAAAAACTAATGTTGATGGGGTGAAGGCACCTCAGAACCCGTTCTTTATTTTTCTGTATCACTTCAGGCTACAGTTGAACGTGTGATAGATAATTATCTTTTCTGTTCCAGTGGATGACGTTGTGGATGAGAGTGACGATAATGAAGACACAGAGATCGACACAGAAAATGATACAGAGAACGAGGAGGACGAGAAGGACCCCAAGTCACAGGTGACTTCCTCTATTACTATTACAGGCATCTAGAGTTTTACAGTCCAAAAAAACCAATTGGTAATTATTTTGAAGCATAGCTTCATTATATGCGTGATGTTGCTAAAGCTATCCCACAAGGTTCTGTGCTAGGTTCGGAATTCATTTCGACGAGAAATTGTAATGCGTCACCATATCGTAGATCTCACTGAAATCACTACCAAAACCCAAGCTATTTCTGTGCGTTTGCTGCAGAATGATGACATCGAGACTGATATCAACAAGCTGCGACCCAGACAGATTCCGACACGCCCATTTGACGAACTAAGACCTTATGAGCGTTTCTTTCCGGAGTTCTCTGACAATTTTCAGGTAGGGAATTTTCTTTCCGTTCACTATCTGGTATTTATGTTAACAATGGGGTCAGTGGTTTTCAAAAAGGCAGTTTGTCGTCTTTTTTTTCCAGCCCTCTGCTGCCAGCGAGATAAATTGCAATTGCAATGAAAACCCTGACAATGAAAACCCTGACAACTTCAGACAGACAGCCTTTATTGCCACATATACAAGTACAGTACAGCGAAATCCTTTCCTTCGCGTATCCTACCTTGTTAGTAAGCTGGGGTCATGATATGGCACCCCTGGAGCAGAGAAGGTTAAGGGCCTTGCCCAAGGGCCCAACAGTGGCACCTTGGCAATGCCGAGGCTTGAACTCGCGACCTTCTGACCAATCAGGATAAGGTGGTGTTTCTACTTGCCTGTCAGTCATGTTGCCTGTTATTCCAGAAAGCTTCTCCTCTTGCACTAGCGTTTAGGTGTTCTAGCCTAGGCACTGTGCAGGCATGTTTTTTTTTTTATTTATAATAGTATTTTCTCTCAAAAACATGTTGCACAAATTACAAATTGCTCTCAGTCCCCAGGAACTCTGTTGTTGTTGTTGTCTTTGGCCAATTATTAATAGTAAGGGTGCCGATCATTTTGAAAACAGAAAAAAATTGCACTACTTAAGAAAACACTTTTTTGCGTTTGAAAAAATATTGTGTTGAAATAAAACTATACAACTTCCCCATACGTTGTAACTCATGATGTCACTCATTGCATGTGTTATCCTTTTAATATGTTCATTGCTGGTTATTTTCATGAAGGGTGCCAATAACTCTGGAGAACACTGTATTTATCTTAGTTAGACAATTAGATCCTTCAGTCGTCCAGGTCATTTTAAAAGGTCTAGTAGTAGGACGACATTTCACCTCATCAGTTTAATCAAAACCGATTTATTGGTAAACTGCAGCCGGTTTGATGGGAACTGCAAATCTGATATAACTGCATTAGAAATATTTGTTAGATATCAAATGCGCCTCTTTATTTAATTGCTCTCCTTCAAAACTAATAAAGCCCCTCACGGTGGTAAAAAGTCTTTAAGATTATATCACAAGAACGTTTGCCTTGACTTCTACTTCTACTGCTAGATACTCCAGAGTTAATCAGTTTACCTGAGACAACCTCTCACTGCAGTGAGCTTTTTTTTCTTTCTTTCTCTCTTTCAGGACTATGACTTTGAGATTAGCAAATCCACATCCCCACCTGCTCCTGAAGCCCCAAAGCTCCAAAAGCGCTCTATAGTCATCCCCACAGCTCAGGCCAAGCCCAGAAACAAACCCACACGTCAGTACGAGGGAGAAAAACCTATGGATCTGGACAGCATCTCCACCTCCAAAGCTCCGGGGGGAAAGCTGGAGCGGGAGCTGGTACACGGGCTGAGCCGGCTGCTTCTCGACACCTCTGATCCGGTGAATGGAGGAGGCTGCGTTGAGGTGGGGCTTCAGGAAGAGTGCGGAGAGCAGGCGGAGCTCGAGGTGCCCGATACTGCCGCCCTTTTGTCTTTGCATGACCCCGATCTGTACCTGGAGATGATGAAAGGCACTTGCTCCGTACCCGGGTACACTGAGGTGGCGTACCCGGATTATTTTGGCCACGTGGCACCCAGCTTTCGTGAGAACATTGTAGAGAGGGTTTATGGGGTACAAAGGTGAGCAGGCAGATTGTCTAAACAAAATTTTGTAAGGTGTTTTCTGTTTGATGTTTCTTTCTTTTTTTGCATTTCCCATAGTACATTGGTACAATTAAATAAATAAAAAAACAGCATTTTTATTTATCAGTTCAAAATAAATTTCAGTACAGTCTAACCGGAGGCGTGAACCAGACTTTAGTTTAACTCGCATTAGTTTAAAGTCCCCCAAAGCTTGTTTTGAAGAACATGAAATTTCTCTACATTGAATAATAAACTGTTTGACTTCGTTGGACAACAGAAAAGGCACAGAGGCGCCTACGCTTTAAACCCTCATCAAGAAATTTCGATTCTCTACACGCCACACCCCTTCTCCTGGCCTGCATTTGCATACTGGAACATGATTGGCTCTTATATTTTATGACACAATAACACTTGCTTGTCACATGTTCAGTACTGACTTTTCTGAGCTTTTCAGCACCCTGTTTCTTAAAATAATGCGACAATGGGACAGTTTTTCTGCACGGAAATGAATTCCCCTGAAAGTATTTAACCTTAAAAACATGTTTTATAAAGTTGAAGGTGACTTTAAAACACACAGGCGTTACCATTTTCCAATAAAAAACTCTAATTGTCGTTGTAATGCATTATAAACTTTTTTTCCAACAGGGCAAAAATCTTCCAGGATATCGAGAGGCTCATTCACCCCAGCGATACCATGGATAAAGTTGTGTACGACCTTGACCTGCAGAGGTTAGTCGATTCCGCTCTTACCGTTGCACTTACCTGTTTAATAGTCTCTAAAAACACTCAGTATTGTATATTTGAATTTCAAAAAATCCCCTCTGTTATCTTTTAGCTGTCCATTAATTGATGACGGAGAGTCTCTGAAGTTCAACTCGCAGTTTGAATCTGGGAACTTGCGCAAAGCGATTCAAGTCAGAAAGTGAGCATGGTTCGCTTTACAAGCAACACTTTATATGATGAACTTATTTTATTGATTTTCAAACTCGCAGTATGTTTCTCTGAACAGAAATGACATGCTGTAGTAGGTTTGATCTCTCAAATATTGTAGGTAATCTTTTTATGAATAGTAACAGCCAATACATTTAGAAATCAGGAATAAACCATGTTTTGTTACAGTAAGCACGGAAGTGCTGCATTAGAGATTTAATCGGCCCTACCTCACGTGCACTATACAGGATTTAGTTTTATTATTTTCTGTGCTCTCCAGGTTCGAATATGACTTGGTGTTAAACTCAGACATCAACAGTAACCACTACCACCAGTGGTTCTACTTTGAGGTGAGCAGCATGCGTGTGGGGGTACCGTACCGCTTCAACATCATCAACTGTGAAAAATCAAACAGCCAGTTCAACTACGGTAAGCCACCGAACCTCTTCACATTAAATCACCTCTGTGCTCTTAGCCACTAATGCTACTATGAGAGACATGCAGCTCTGTCGGTGTATATATATATCTATACACTAGCTGCCGCTAGCCTACATTGTAGCTAACTCGCGGAGCTCTGTAGTTTTTCTTATTATCAGATTACTTGCTATGAGTGTTTTTTCACTTACCAGATCATTTTGTACATGTAAATGTACTCTTTGTGTAGTAGTATAGTGTTCGTAGCATTGTGTTAGTGTGATTTATAAGATCCGTGTGCTTTTGTTGCAGGCATGCAGGTGCTTATGTACTCGGTACAGGAAGCGATCAGGGGCAGCCCTCGCTGGGTTCGTACTGGATCTGACATCTGTTACTACAAGCAAGTGCTGCTCTTATCCATATGTACACCAGTTACATGAGAATCATCTTCAGATCGAATTCAAATGAATCTATGAGTCTATCCAATCCATCTCGTCCTCTATTTACGCTTGGAGAATGATGACACAATTCCACCAATTTGCAGTTTTGTAATTGTGACTTCGGATCCGTAAATACGAAACACGGACTGTAATCGTTAATCATTATTCACAAATGTACAGAGTAGACTTTGGACGAATTGTAGCTTTTGATCTGTAAGTGTGAAACAATTTGTTTTAACGTGTAACTCACTGTTTGCAAATTTGAAGATCACGTTTTCGCAAATGACAGAAATCTGTAAAGGTCTAGAGCGCATCTGGTCATGAGAGTTTTGGCCACTTTCTTTTGCAGCCTCTCGGACAAAACTTGCAGATGTGTAAGCGAGGATTTGCAAAAGAATAGCTGTAATTGTAGACCTCCGTTTGTAAGAGCGGGCATTCTTCTTCCGATTCTTCCTGCTTACAATGTGCACTCTGCCATTTACTGTGTCTGAGTTTTGTCATTATTCCACCCTTGCACCCTTGTAGTTAGTTGGGTTTTTTTTAAATACTTTGTAATTCTATAGTTTACTTTTTCTATACTTAGTAAAGTGACTTTGGGTTTGAGGGTGCTATATAAATTACACTTGAATGAAGATATTTTACATCGTATTTGATTCAAGGTTGTCGAGCCCTGAGCTTTAACTGGAAGCAAAAACAACATGTCGGCTGCATAGACACAGTGCATGGACATTGAAAAACAAGCTTACAGGATTAGACATGTATTGGTTTATAAAAGCCATACGTTTGCATTTGTAGAAGTGTTATTAAAGCGAAAGTGTTAATACTGCATTATAGGCAATTACAGGTCATGCTTCAAGATTTCTTTGAAATCCATGCATCTGACTACAGTCTACTTCCTGTCTACGCAGGAACAATTTCTCACGGAGCTCCATTGCAGCTGGGGGTCAGAAGGGCAAATCTTATTATACCAACACCTTTACCGTGACCTTTCACCATAAGGACGACGTCTGTTACTTTGCCTATCATTACCCATACACCTACTCGACCCTGAAGGTATTAGCTAAACCTCCTAATATATCCTATACATATTTTATCACTAATAAACGTTCATTACATCATGTGCCTCTAATGAACTAAACACTGTCTCCACTGTGTTTGTGCTGTATTCAGTTCCATGCTTTTGTGATTTCCAGCTGTACTTGATTATAGTGCGTTAGGTTTTTGAGTAAAAGTAAATTGTGCCAGATGGTGATGTTTGATGTGGCTGTGTGTCAGATGCACCTCCAGAAGCTGCGTGCTCTGTGCACTCCTTACATCTACTACAGGCAGGTGCAGCTGTGTGAGACACTCGGAGGAAACGACTGCCCTCTGCTGACCATCACAGCCATGCCAGAGTCCTCCAGCAACGACCACGTCTGCCAGTTCAGTACGTCTCACATTCTCTCTCTCTCTCTCACACACACACACACACACACACACACACTCACTCACACACACACCGTCTCCACTCCACTCTTTCTTTTGCTTGCCTCTCAGAGTGAACGCTCCACTTTAGCAGCAGTCACCAAGAATGCAGAGGGGGTTCGGACACGTGGCGGGTCACGTGTGGCTCCGTATGTCTGTTTCCCTGCGCTCCGTCATGATGAAGCCCCCCGTTACGTTCCCATCCCTCCCGAACTTGTCCTTATTCCTTTGTGGCCCAGACGAGTCTCCTCAGGGCTCGCCTCCTCAGAGCCTTAGAGAGGACAGGATGGAAGGAGTGATGGAGGGAGGGAGGGAGGGACAGAGGGATGGGTCTGTTCTAAAAAGAGCAGCTGCTATAAAAGAGTGCCATTTTCCCCTGCTGCCACCGCTCTGGCAACCAGTAATACCCACACACACACACACACACACACACACGCCACCCCTAGCCTAGCCTCCCTATTAATATGCAGATGAACTTGTTTCTCTTAGTTGTGAACTCCAGTGACAAAGCGGGAAAGCATATGCCTAAAATATTTATGATCTTATCCAGTAATTAAGAGCGAGCGAGGCACTCAGTGAGCGAGTCACACCAACGCAGACTGGGGTGAAGAGAGCAATAATGTCTGTAAATGGGTAAAAAACACAACACACACACACACACAATGTCCTCCCACTGCTAAGGAATTTTACAACATGATCAAAAGATAGGTGTGTGTTGTGAAACCATGAGAAACTGCAGGACTGAATAAAAAGCCAAAGACAGAAATTCTACATGTTCATTTTGAATCGTGTTTTTAAAGTTAATCGATTCATTTCATAAATACAATGTAAGTAATATGACTTTCAAAAGACTAATTCAGGCTTGGACATATTCTCAGTAAATGGAGTCATAAGACTGTAAGGCTAATCTCAAAAGTTTTCATGATCGGAAATCACAGTAACGCTTTACATTAAGGTTCTCTTAACTAACCTTATTGACAGAAATAGTTAACATTAACACACCATGAACTTGATGAGCTTTAACAAAACATACATAATGCTAACAAACACCATTTGTTTTTTATTCATTAATGCGGATTTTGAGGTCTGCAAAAAAGCTCAGTGGTCATGCATGGCTCCAGTAATGGTGTTAATTACTTGGTTAACATCAGTTATGGTGTATTAATGCTGAGGTTCATTGCTTGGTAATGTTAACTGATGCTGTAAATAATGTAGTAACCATTAATGCACAGCATTAACAATGTCACAATCAATAAAACTCAAACACAATCAATGACTAAATCAACATGGTCTTGCGTTTGCAAATTCGTAACTCAATTTGTATGAAAAGTTACAAAGGTTCGGGTTAGGGGCGAGGTTAGCATTCGTACCTTTTCTTTACGACTCGGATGAAATCGAACAAATTACAACCACATCGTCCTCGCTCATTCGAATGCGTGCAATTTTTTTTAGAAGATGGGTTTTAACTAAATCGATTCAGAATAACACTTTTAATACATAGATATATTGAAGATTTCTTTTTTATGTCAGAAATCACTTCAGAGGCAGTCAAAAAGATTGATCATTTAAAAAAATATTTATGAAATATTTAAAATCAATTTTTTATTTTGTTTTGTTTATATATGCACAAGTAATGTAATCAAAATCGCCATTTTTACTCACAATGGTGTACAACAATAAGGAACATTATGCAATTTGTCATACATTTGTTAATCACAAAGCCTTTAGAATACACGACTGTGTGTTTAAACAGTCAAAATGATCAGGTTTGTTTAAAAAATAAAATAAAAATTCTGCAACTCAATCCGACAATTTCCTTTAGACATGCAAAAACAATAAACACACAAATGAAGCATGCAGCAGATCATTCTGGCTTTCACACTGGATTAAGATGACAAGCATGCTCCACATACATGCATTCTCTCTCTCTCTCTCTCTCTGTGTCTATCTTTCTCTCTCTCGTGCAGCTGCTGGATGTGAGCGGGCTCTCGATGGAGCGTCCCCTTCGTTCAGCGCTCAGGTTGATTGCATTCGACGTGCAGTGTGGAGATGAAAGAGGGGCAGACAGCTGGCCCAGTGCTCTCCCCGCACCTCACTCACCTCTTCCTCCCTCCTCCTCCTCCTCCTCGTCTACCTCCTCTCTCCATCCTCAGGGACCACCACCTCTCCTGCACATCCACGGGCCCTTGTGGCTCTCGCTGCCTGCTCTCGGTGCTTCATCTGAGGCTACATGTTCCCGTTTCTCTCCTTCAGGCAGCTCGGCTGTTCGGAGCTCGTTGTCTCATGGCTGCTCTGTGCCACACTGGCTCCATTTTGTCAATAATCATTTATTTGTTGCCGGCAACGTTACATCTGACCTCCCTGTTTCATCAATTATGGATAAATGATTGGACGGGAACATCTGCACGAGCCTGCACTCACCTCGTGGCTGAGATTAGATCAAGTATTAAACTGTTGTTTATTGTCAGGCCAAAAACTCGGCAGTGAAGAGCCGTGGGGGAATTGCTGTGAGCCTCGGCGCTAAAGAAAACACAACTCCCATCAGCGGGCACCTCGATTGTTCAGCGGTGCCGCCGATAAGTCCTCCCTTCAACCCCACCCCCCAACACCTCTCGTAAGACGATGGCCATGTATTATTTACAGGTATTACTTGTTGTTATAAGGCGCGCGATAAGGGCTCCTGGCAGACGAGATGGTTAGCGCTTGTTTTGTTGCGTTGGAAAATGCATGAGGCCAAACAAGCCAGTCCTGCGCACCAGGCTCAGACGAGCAGATGGAGCCGCAGCGCTTTGCCAAGAGCGACCGGCTTAGTTGAAACTACAGAACCCAGGAGCAAAAAAAAGAACCAACCTCTGGTGGCCGAGCCTTAAAATAAACCCCATAAACCCCAACGTATGCTGTGGGGGCTTTCAAAATTTGCTATGATTTGGTGATTTCGTGCATGAGGGAAGAGCAGCTTCCAGCACGTCTTAATCAATTCAAGAGGAAGGTTTCGAAACATTATTTTTTGTTTTGTGTCTTGGCTCTGTCATAATTGTTATAACTATGGATAAGAGCGAGATGAAAGTTTTAATGTTTTATGAGTAATGATCATCTTGGCAAGATCATAAATAACAAACCTTTTAAAACTCATGAATTCTGAAAACATTTGCTATTTAAGTTTTTAAAATATATATTTGAATACAATCACTTGGCCTGTGTCAAGATGCAAGTAGGAATATCCAAATTTGTTCTTAAGTGTGATTTAGTACTGATATCACCGTATCACTTACGTAAGTATCACTAAACATGTTTATTTCCTGTCATTTTCATACTGTCGCATTCCCAATTAGTATGTAATGGTTTTTAATCCATTTCTCCAGCTATGTGAAGTGATGGCATGTATTTTAGCTCAGTTCACTCCTATGATGAAACAAATAAGTCAGCATGTGGAAACACAGGAGTTAAAGCCCAATAATCAGCTAAATGACCATCAATCATGCGTCTAACATTTAGAAAAAATGGGTGAACCAGCTCCTTAACCCTATACTGAATTTGCAGTGACAAAGCCTAAAATATAAATGTTGGGTGCATAGTTTTCCAGCATCTACAACATTGTCTCACACAGTGGTATCGTAACAATTTACACCACTCAAGTCGTATGAAAAGATATGAAGGTTAAGGTTAGGGTTACGGGCGGTTTTAGCATTCATACCTTTTCTTACAACTTAATTTGAACGAAATCCAACCCCATTGCCCACGTTCGTTTAATTTCTTACAAATTTCTCATAGATCAGGTTGGTATCTATTATGTACAACACGACAGTCTTGTTTTTATTGTTTAAAAGTACTGGTATAATTATAATGATCAGACAATGATTCAATCATGAAGTTGGTTTTGCTTTTGATACTAAAATGTAACTTTATAGTTAGTGTATTAAGAAGCTTATTTGTTAATATTTAATCTTGAATTAATAAATTGCTTAAGCAGCGGTCAGATCGAACACTAATAAAATTCACCTGGCGTACGTGACAAAAAATAATAATTTATTTGAATAGGAACGTGGGCGGGACACAAAAAAAACGAGTTCATTCCCGTGAATTCAAGAACCTCAGAATTGTGAGCCAATAGAAAACCAGATTTTGGTTTTTTTCGGAGAAAACTAAATGAAAGAACTGCTAATTATTAAGTAGATGTCCCACCTGACTTTTACCTCACTATTTTCTTAATGTCACTTCTTGCTTACAGTTGCATAAAAGCAAACTAGCTAGGTTCCCTCCGAAGCCACATCACACCAGGGCTGCCCATAATTGTGTGTTTTTTGTCTCTACCCCGGCAAAGAAAATATCTTTAGTTTGCTTTAATGGGATCCAGTGTCAGCCATATTGGTTCCTAAACGTGAGCCCTGAAAAATTACTACTCGTATCAAAGTATCACTAAAGTATCACTCAACGTGTTTATTTCCTGGCATTTTCATACAGCCGCATCCCTAATTAGGATGTAATGGTTTAATCCGTTCAGCTCTAAACACCTCCCAGTCCTGCCACTAGATTATCTTGTGATACAGACTCGACATTATTCCCCCCTACTGCATGCTGCATTATTTAACAGAATTAATCATCATGTAAACCCTCTCTGCCACATCATCATTCCATTTCAGCTAATAAGAACCAATCAAATCGCTATCATTTGCATGTTCGTTTCTACACACACACACACACACACACACGCATTGGGCATGTTATTAGGACATGATTGAGCAGCACGCATAAGATCCTGACACCTGATGTTTTAGGAAATGCAGTGTTTTCAAAATATTTGATGTTTATAATCTTTGAAATAAGAACCAATCAAATCGTCATCGTTTCCATGGTCGTTTGTACACACACACACACACACACACACACACACTGGGCATGTTATTATGAGATAAAATACCTTTCTGGCACCTGATGGTTTTACAAATGCAGCGTTTTTCAAAATGTTCGATGTTCATAATCTTATGGATATGTTTCAAATCTGGGCCACTTTTCACTATATGGTTCAATAAAGCACGATACACACCACTTCCTGTGTGCATCTGTCCCATTTGCTCTGTTGTGTGAACTGTGAACAAGCTCCAGTAATGTGCCATGTGTATCAGTAGGATGCCACTCATCGAGATACCAGCTGAGGTTGAAAGGCTTCGAATAAGGTCAGTGTCACCACGCTGCATTATTAATACACCCCTGCTTACGTGTTTCGCCTGTAGAACCTCGCCGGAAGAGAGACAAAGAAGGAAACGTGCTATAAAATCAAATATTGATATAAATTCATACTTATGTGGCAGTTTGAGGGGGAAACGGGTTGTCTACATGCAGCATCCTGTCTATGTCACCCGATGCTGTGAAACATGAACAGTATATACACTATGTGTTGTTTTATACATTCAAATCGTAGTTATAGATAGCAACATTGTTTTCACGTGAACTGATCAGGTATTACAGATATGTGCAGAGGCTGAATAGTGCAAATTATTATAAAAAATTTTTTTTTAAACCTAACGCCTGAACATTTTAGCTAAAGGAGTATTAAAATGACGACAATCAGAAACAGGTCACACACAAAAGATCTTTCCAAAATACCCATACACAAACACTCTCTTGGCATTTCTGCTAACATTTCTTTGGTCTTGTGTGAGCTTTAGAGAAAGCAGGCTCTCCTCCAAATCCCCATTCAGGTTTAAAGTACTGTAAATCTTCCCCCGCCTCTATTTGCATGCCATCTAAAAAGGCTTTCTGCATGCATCACACGACTGCGTCTCGAGCCTTAAGTGCTTGATGGCTTGCGCATCTCGAGCTGCCATTAGCGTTAGCCACGTGATGCTAACAGATGCGTCGGCGGGCGCAGGTTGGACACCGGCCCATAACGTGTCAGGAGCCATTAGCCGTCGAGCTTTGATTAATGTTGTAAGTGATTGTGTGAATAGCACTCTGGGACTGTAAGAGAGAAAGGTTAGGCTCTCACAAAGGACCAACATGAGAATGCCACAGGAATAATGAACATAGCCATTTTATTCTCCTCTCTCCTCTCTCTCTCTCTCTCTCTCTCTCTCTCTCTTTATCGCTCTCTCTCTCTGTCTGTCTTTCCTTTCTGTCTCTCCTTTTCTTCCCCACACTAACTGGCGAGTGCTTTCTGGCTGCCAGTTGCATTGTGGGTTTGATTTTTTTCAGCCTTCCTGAGAGCGTGTTTGCATGGCTCCTCCCTGCGTCGGGAATAGAAACGCATGAATTATTGATCAGCTGTGATAATAGGAAAAGATATAACTATGTCATATCCAGCTGTCCTGTGTGGGGATTAAGAGCCTTCACTTCGGTAAATATCAGACGCATTTCTCAACTTGGGAGAATCGCAGTGGAATGGCGGCACGGCGACACAATCTGGGGAAGAATGTGATATCATTTACAGGAATTATTGGTTGATAATTATTTTGTTTGCACACTCTGTACCAAGCATTGGCAATACAAATGTAACATTGTTTGCCATGCCAATAAAGCACCTTGAACTTGAATAATTTTATGGATGATTTTTAGTTAAAATGTGCAAACTCTTTAGGATCATGTGAAAAAGACACTGTGGATCCTTATGAACCAAAACTTCCAATTGCATTCCTTGACTAAGATTTTGAGTTCATGTCTAATTTGAAATGTCGTTAAATCATTTTTGATTGAGCATTTACTGATTTGCAAGCTGAGACTGCTCGGAGTATTTAAACATGCTTTATAACCAAAATGAGCAATATACTGTAATTCGTCATCTAAGTATTATGCAATCACACTGTAAACACAAGCCTATCTAAGGATCTAAGGTTTGGACGTCCCAAAGTGTTTTATTCCGCTTATACCAAAGCAATTTGCCAACAATTACACATTATTTATTAAAGAACGATATGTCGTACTTTTTATCCATTTATAATTACATTTACACTCATTTTGCACCCAAAATAAGAATAGAGGCTTTGGGAATTGTAAGCACTGACCAGGTACCATTTCCATCTGATCAGTAATGCCATCTCTGCCTCTCGCAGCTCAATATCCGTCAATCTTGTGTGCTTTCATAACACGTTCAAATGAATCCATCTGATTTCCTTTTCTTCTCGCCTCGCATTGCCTTCCCCGTCTGCAGCGGATCAATAAACGAAATGCTATGTTTAAACTGAATAAAATTTTCCACTTGTAGAGGCTGGGCTTGCTCCCCCCCCAACAGCATCACATCAAAACACATCAACACCCCCTGACACACCCTTTCTCACATTCCCGGTTCCATGTTAAGTCCTACCCAAAGCATTTAGCCTCCCCGTGTATACAATTAAACGCACCAGTAAGCTCTGCGCTTTCATTAGACTGGAACGGCGAGGAGGAGGGACGTCCCACGAAATGACCAGCGCTGTAATTGCATGGGCTGTGTTTACATTAATTCATGAAATAGAGCCTCACGCGTCCAATTTCCACCTGTCACACTTTTGATTGCCGAGTCAGAAACCGACCAGGCACCACACGCACGCATATCCCAAAGATACAATCACTGACCACACACACACACACACACCTCCCTTCCCTGTTTGATTTCGTCTCCGCACATGATTAAGTTTTCATGCGTTGACGAAAGATCTAGGAGCACTCAAGCACATCAGTTATTGATTACTTCTACTGCAAACAAGTGGGAAAAATGTGACATATAGAACTGGGCAATTGTCAGGGGAGATGGGTGATAACTGGTCCCCTTTACTAAGGTAAAATACCCTGGATCCCTGCATAAACACATGTATTGCGCTTTTGTGGCATAATGTGCATGCCATTTACTAGCAAGCTCTTGCTTAGCATATACATCTCGTCATAGGGAGTAGATACACTAGTAGTTACTGGGATGTAATGGCCAAAAGCCAGGTATGTTTTTTTTTAACGTACACCTAACTTGTACCTACACTCACCCATTTTATCATAAATATTTTTATATACTATTCCGTGGGACCCCTATGTAGGTATTCATGGTTGGTGGACTATTCCCAACCCAACAGTGACATTAAGGTGTTTGGTGTCTTTTACAGTCCCTTGAGTTCTAGGTAATTGTAGTCATTCTACAATTAGTGGTACATTTGACATCAACCAAAAGGTACCAACATTTTTTAGTTTTTTTAGTTTTCTAAGTACTATATTTCTTGACTACAGTATATTCACTAATGGCCAAGCTTAAGCTATGATGGTTTTTTAAATATTTTAAAGAGCAGACAGATTAGTTCGTCAACTATATTGCGGACAAAATGTATGTCATTTCAGACTCCGATGAAGTGCTACACTTCAAGTAAAACACCTTTAAAAAATCTTGTGTCTATTCAGACTATTTTGTAATAGTTTTTTTAATACCAGGTAAGAAATTTGATTTTCTTTGGAGTAAAAAGGGCTGCGTTGTTCACAATAATCCTTAAGCAAAAGATTATGTTTTATCATAAATCTTTATTAATGTATACATTTAATTTTAAGATACGCTATGCAATAGTCCTACTTAGTATTATGTAGAATATATACCTTTAGTGTCACGATGTGCTTCCGGGGGTGCGTGGACACATGCACAAAGCCACTGGGTACATCAAACATATTTATATTCTTCACTACACACAGGACAAAGTACAAAACTTAAGCTCATCGCGACAGGCGTGTTCAAACACACAAACAACAGGAGACAATACAGGACGGACACAGGCGGGTATTTAAACACTTAGA
>JAOUQW010000038.1:22969572-22981033 GCA_028565825.1 Olivaichthys viedmensis | reverse complement strand
ACATGGTATACATGGTAGTATGCATTACACATGGTAGTATGCATTACACATGGTAGTATGCATTACACATGGTATACATGGTAGTATGCATTACACATGGTAGTATGCATTACACATGGTAGTATGCATTACACATGGTAGTATGTGGCTATGATTCCTCTGCTCTGGTGACTTTCTGTGTAGCCTATTTAAAAAAAAAAAAAAAAAAATCATAAAAATAATACCCCTAAAGCAAATACACTTATTTAGGATATTAGGCTATTAAGAGGTAATTAGGGTCTATAGGATTTCAGCCTCCTAGATGACGTAATTGTCAGGGGGCGTGTCCTGTTGTCTTGGCGACCATAGTAGGGACCTCCATGCGCATTAAGATCTTTGACTTTTAATGTACAGTCGTTTTTCTTTCTTGATTAAATCGTTGACTAAATTCATACAGAAGGTTGGGATATTGTAAAATATAAAATATATTTAAAAAAATAATAAAAAAAAATTATAATAATTAAAAAAAATAAAATAATAATAATAATAATAATAATAATAATAATAAAACATAAATATGGAAGAATTGTGGCCCCGGAAGTGACGCACCCATTTGTGTTGGGCTTCAAAGGGGGACAGCCGCCACCGTTCAGGAGACCTCAATCAATGTCTGCCTTGCAGATAGCAAAAGACTTGATTTATGAGGAAATTCATAATTTTACTCCCCTTAAATCGACGTGTGAAATTTTCATTGACGACGAAGCGCGCGAAAGTGTATCCGATGTCAAATAAATCAATAGGGCTTTGGCTGCAGAGCAATAGACTGTGAGCAAGGGCATTAACTTGCTGTGGGTTTAAGCAGGCTGTTAATGGGAGAGGTATAAATACGTTTACGGTCTCCATGCACCTTTCCACAAACTGTAGGCTATATTATAACGTCTATTAAGGCCCGAGATAACATGTTTCTCTTATAGCTTGATTTAGGAGAATTAGGTGTTTTTTGTCCTTACGTCTCTATTTCAGTCTGTCTCTCATCTAATGCTTTTGCTTCAATTTATATCACCAGACAGGTGCTCTAAGCAGGCGGGTTTGGAAATGTTTTCAGACTGATAAGTGCACTTTTGTTTTCTTGCTAAGAAAGAAAGCGCTCTCAGAGGAATTCCAACCAAAAATGGGGCTCGGCGGAGCTTTTGTTTTACTACATATAAATAACAGCGCAACAGCGAAATGGCAAAAAGGCAAGCTGAAACAGGTACGCAAGACGTGAGTGGAGGGGGAGAAGAAAAAAAGAACAGCTCCGGTTGATGTACAGTAGCTCAGGTGAGACTTGTTTGCTTTTTTTGACGCATATCAGAATCAAGGTGGAGCGCCGCGCTGCTTGTGTGCTTTACACGAAAGACAATTTTCCAGAGCGTCCCTCAGGAGCCGGGCACGCTAACAATCCCAATTATACCCGGACCACCAGAGACAGCTGTTTTAATACGCACGCTGATCCTTTGTAAGGTAACAGCGACTCGTTTCGGGAAGACCTGAGACAAAGGATGCAACGCAATCAGAGAACGAGAGAGAGGAGAAAAACGGGTGTATGTGTGTGTATGCAAAAGATATGAGATACAGATATGAGATTAGAGGAGGAGAGAAAGAGAAAGTGTATGAGTGCGTATGTGTGTGTGTGTGTGTGTCGCAGCACAATAGATTGTGATTGAGAGATGAGATGTTGAGAAAGACCGAGACCTTGTGTGTGTGTGTGTGTGTGTGTGTGTGTGTGTGTGCATGTGAGAGTGAGATACACAGAGAGGCAGAGGCTGTCAGACTGTGTATGTCTTGTATGGTTGAGAGAGAGAAAGAGTGTGTGTGTGAGAGAAAGAGAGAGGGTTAGGAGGGAGAAACAGTGTGTCAGAGATACAGAGAGGGAGAGAAAGAGAGAGGGAGGAAGAGATCGGCAGTCTCTCCCGGTTGCTCTCAGTGGCAGGAGTTTAATTCGCAGCAGCCTCCTTTCATCTCTTCACACCACTTTACATGAGTGTGTGTGAGGTCAGCGTTCAGAAGGAGACGAGCCAATCGCGCTGCAGAGGCCTGGCCCAGCTCAGCTCTGTCTCTTTCAGCTTCACGGCTCTCGTCTCATTCACACGGCAGCCATGGCGCTTCCAGATCAGTACACAGATCATTACCCAATTATAAAGACGAATTAAGCTGTATAGCTTTGGATAAAGGGATCTGCCAAAGATCTAAATGTAAATCAGTTAAACAGGACGAACCATGCGCACTAAGGTCATAGGTTCCAACAACAATAAGAAGCTCTAGTTACTTAATGGCTTGTTATAAGTAACACTTGCATATTATCATTTAGGAAAAAATCCAGGTCAGCCAAACAAAATAAGATATGCTAATGCTACTTAACGCTCAGAAACTACGCTCATAATTGGAGCTTAAACTGTACCTTTCAGGATTCAAATGCTTGTCACTGGGGTGGTACCTTTAAGGAAACGACTGTTGTACCTTAATGACAACTGTTATACTTTTTAGGGTACATTAATATTGTTTGTACCTGTCGGTTACCTTTCATGCTTTCATTACCTCTATATTGGACTATTGTAATGTGTTGCTGGCTGGCTGCCCGCTTCAGCTAGTTCAGAAAGCAGCAGCCCGCATCCTTACCAAGAATTAAAGCTACATTGGCTGCTTTAGCACTGAATGGTTTTATCGCCGGCGTATCTTGCTGATGTATGTACAGTGCCACATCCTCTCTTATTGGTTCACCTTGAGTGTTGCATAAATTACTGTGAAGGTGTAATCCAGTACACTCTTAGAAACAAAGGATAAATCTAGGGCCCTTAAGGGTTCTTTGGTTGTCCCTCTGGGGGAATGCTTAAAGGTTCTATGTAGAGCTCTACAACAGGGTGTTTTCACATCAGAGAGGGTTTCAAGTAGAACGCATTTAGGAAGCTTACCTATTCTTTACCTATCCAAAGAACCCTCGAAGAACCATTTTTTCTAAGAGTGTACTGATTACATTACTTGAGTAATCTTTAGTCATGTAGTCTGTAATTATATAGATTGCTTAATAGTGCAACTTAATCTGCTACATTTTTGGACTACTGTTTTATTTTATTGCATTCCACTTTTGTGTACTATAAGTTTGCACTGTTTTAATAAAAGTACAAAAAGAAAGGAACATATGCTTTACCGACTGCTTGTTTTAGTTTTTGCCAAAAAAAAAAAGCCAAGCATTAATTTGTTGCAGGCATTAATGAACGTCTAATCTTTAACTTGTGAGTAAATTACAAATTAATATTTTGATGTCAAAAATGTACTCTTAATCCACAAAAAGTAACTGTAATCTGATGACCGATATTTTTAAATGTTTCCAACTCTGATTACAAGTACTTAATCAGATTACACAATCCAGATTACATGTGGTCTGTTACTACCCAACACTGGTCAGACATTATTTCTAGATCCTAGTTTTGCCAGAAAAGGATTGCAAATGTACACTTTGTTGTAATATGGTGAACCTTGCACAGGGTCTAATTATTGGGGGGTTGTGAGTGCACCAGGAGGTCAGCCTAGCAAATAACACGCTACCAATTTTCCCATGATACCGCAGTGCCTGTGGCCCCTCTGAAAGCGAGGTCTTGAGACTTCAGCCACCTCTGGACTCCCCAGGCCAGAGCACGAGAAGGTCAATCCTCATAATTATGTCACATACCTCTAGGTCCTCCAAATCAATATAGTGCAGACGGCCCACAATGCACCTGCCACTGTCTCAAATAAGGCACCGGTAAAGCAAAGCCTCTGAAGCGCTGCGTGGCCCCTCCGCTGACAATATGAAATATATCAACTGCGCTTTTGCCTTTGCCAATGTAATTGTAAATTCAGGAAATACACACCTGCCAATATCGTGGCCACGACGCCACATTTGATAAAGCAGTAGATGAACACAGAGCTGGGTGTACGAACACAAATTTGTGGGAACTTGTACATATGTGTAGTTTAAAACTAATAGAAAGAAACAAAGTTCTGAATACACTGAGTTACCAGTTAATTAGTATCTACTACCTATAAACTGGCCACCCAGTGTATATGATAAAAAAAACAATATACACTATACCAGAATTGCCAGTTTAGGTACTAAATTGGTGTACCTAATAATCTGGCAATAATTCTGGTATATAAATCACTAACAAAATATGAAGAAATGATAACATACAAATTTCTATAGTAAATTAAAATGTCCATATACGCTGCATTAGTAAAAATGCTAATTAGTTACTACTGCCGCATTAGTTAGAATGCAAATCTATTTCCTATTGACTAGTTAGAGACCAAATTTCTATATTTCTCGGACATGATATGATTCGGTCCAATAGACAACACTGCCATTTTTGTCATGGTAACACAATAGCACTAATAAAGATGGCACTGAAACACAAGTAATGTAGTAAAGGGTTTGTATTTTTATCTTTAGTATGTTTAGTCTTTTCAGTACTAATCAGAATAGCAGCTCATATGAAATAATTTATCACAATATTAAAACATAATTATCAATGCACTTGGTCCAATAGACAACACTACCGCTTTATCATGGTGCCGTTGTTGGTGGATAAACACACTGATATGAATCGGTTTGTTTTAGTTTGGAACTACGGCTGCTGAATGAACATTTCTCTCATTAGTCTGACTGTCCCAGGTGTTAATACAGGCCTATGGCTTGTCATGGGTTGTCTAATGGCTGATGCTAATTGACCCCCTTTCTACCTTTTTTCTGTGCGAATGAAAAGTGTTCCCGCCGTCCTCTCACAGAGCATGTCACCATCTGATCTGACAAATGAAAAAGCTCTCGCCTGTCACACTGTCACTGCTCATCAGGCCTAATGATCATTTCCCCATTCATCCAATCACCCGCCAAAACAGCCGATTTAAAGTTGCCCGCGTTTGTGTGTGTGTGTGTGTGTGTGTGTGTGTGTGTGTAGCATGATTAGCTGAGCTGCTTCATCTGATGATATCTGAGCGCTGTCACGCTTTTTTTCCCCACTTTTTCTTTCTAGTGTTCAGAAGGTTGTGGTGCAAAATGCTTATACACAGAAATGTTGACATCAGACCTGCTTCCTTCCGTTGCTCATGCTTACTGACATTCTGCATTTACTTTACTAAGATCAAGCCTATTTAAATCCCAAGGTGAGGAAATCTTCTAACATGTGTAGATTGAGTTTCCAGAAAGCATTGAAGCATGAAGATTATCGTCATAAAATGGTAGAACGAGTATCACTTTGAACACTCTCTCTAACACTTAGCATGATCTGAACACTACAGTGATTTCAGAAAACTGGACTGATGTGTCCGTCACTAAGATGATTTAAGAACATATTCACAGACCACTGAGATTTTGGAATCAATGAAGGATCTTCTTGTTCCCCAAAAGCATGACTGAACAAATAAAATTTACATAGTCATCATTATCTTACACTGAATAGTGGACCTTTCCAGACTGTCATTCCCCACTTTAATAACTCCAATATTGACTAATATGTAAAATCAGGCTGAAAATCAGAAAAAAATAATGTTCCATTTACACAATGTTCCAATCACCCCATAGGTTATGAGGCCAATGTACGAGGCTAGCAAGTAATGGAAATGTATCTCACCCTAAATATTTTCCATGAATACATGACCAAATCGTCATATAACTATTTCAGTTAACATTGTTCACTTCTCAAGAAGAGAAACAAGGCCGAACGCTTGGCATGGACTAAGACATAGCAGCATTTCACAGTGCATCACTGGAAAAAAGTCTTGTTTACTGATGAATCCAAGTTTGAGATTTAAGGCAGTAACAGAAGAGTTTATGTAAGGAGACGAACAGAAGATAGATTGATACCACAGTGGATCAAAACAACAGTCAAACATGCTGCTGGATTTTCAGCATGCTCTCACACTTTTGGACCCCACTGTACAAGGTTAACATTTGCATGAAATTGCCCATATGTATTCTTTAAAATGGGAATAATGGATGTATATTACTATGCAGAAATAATTGTCTCTTGTAACTCCTTGTAACATCAGTGAACCACATTTTTGATAGATTTACAAATCTTAAATATCCACTACACCATGACATACTGCATCCCCATTACATGTGCTGTGTTCTGGTTTTCTTTTAAAACATAACTAATGTGTGTGATGTGCTATGACGTGCGAGTTTGTCCATCGCCCTGCATGGCCGAGCCGCGCCGACGTTCATTAGGCTTAATCGGAGGCCCCTTCACGCCACAAAAGCTTAGATCAAACCTGGCACTTTACCTGCTAACTTTGTGCACATAACTTTCTAATTTATTTGCTATTGACAAAAAACCCCCGCCACAGCCTGATCAAAGCAAAGTGTTCAGTAGGTTTGTCGGGGCCACAAAGACAGAGTCTGTAACACTAATGATCTTCAAACGCTTCTCCGTTGCACCGGGAGCTCAGCAATGCTCCCAGGTAAGTCCCCTTATTTCGTCCCCTAGAGGAGGCCTAATTGTGCTTGGCTGCTGGGTGACAGGTGTCAGGCCCCCCCCCAAACACACACACACACACACACACAACTCATGTCTCTAAGCATAGGAACAAGAGCACCGCAGCCTCCCTCATAAACTCTAGCATAATAATGTACAGTAGAAGTGCACCGCTATGTTTGATGCACATGCTAAGGAAAGCACTAAAAGGGCAGTAAGGGGATGTTGAGAATACGGGATCACATATGCTGATGCATTCACATCATGTGGGAGAATTCATGAAGATGGCAAAACTTCACATTATCCCCACTTCAAAAGCGTTCAAGCATTGTCGTTTCATTTACAAGATAAAAATGCCGGTTGTAGTTTTCATCTCATATTAGTTAGCATTAGCTTATAGTTGTGTTCATGTTAAATATTAGCACATAATATTCCTAATCTTTAACAGAACTGAAGCAGGTGGTGCAATTTATCAGCTGTAATTCGTATATAAATTTCAACTAAAATTCACATTTTAAGACTTTATTTCCTTGGACGTATGGCATGTTTATGGAGTCAGTTGACTCACTTCTGGGTTTGGGTGGAGAAATTGGGGCTGTCGGAAAGCTCCCGAAATTGCGACTTGGAATTCCAACTCGGAGGTCGACGTGAACCTTTTTTCCACATTGTAAAGTGGTTATTACGGTTATTCCCATATGGCATGAATGCAGCAATGATGTACTGTAAGCTGCAGTATATGTGACCCCCCTGATCCTACATTATTGTTGATTTCTTAGTAGCCAACATATTTCACTTGAAGAAGTGGATCTCAATAATGTAAATAAGCAAATCAGTTTTGAACTTTTATTGCTAATTAGATGCTCATCACAGAAAGTTATTACCATATCGCACGTCTGAATTACCCCATATTCGTCAAGTCAAGGTCAAGACTTCAAGTCTCAGTTTACTGTCGTATGCTTGTTCTGGAAAGCAACGAAAAGCCAAATTCACAAGTGTCCTTCCCTGAAACACGTCACACACAGACATGTACGCATCAAAATACAGAACAACCAAACAAGTGAGATATAGGCCAACAAGTAAAATAATGAAATAAAATTAAATAAATATAGAAATAAAATTAAAACACAGGAGTGAAAACCTAATGAGAGCAGGTAGTTCAGAATTGTTGGTTATTTTTGACATTTACACGTAAGACCTAAGCCTAAGATGTTTTGCACAGCACTGTATATTTAATGCACGCTGCATGCATTAAATATCTGTTCTCTTAGGTCGGGATTATACTTGCTGTTAACTAGGCGTACGTGTACGCAAGATGGCTACCGTACGTATTCTGCATACGTATTCGCCTACTCAACTCCCACCATCTTCATTGTTTACCTCGTTGTGCAAAATCTGAGGAAGTGGCCGAAGAGATATTCCGGTGCTGGCGAGTTTTTAATCCTCCAGATATACGGAAAGTACGCAAGCGAGTATGTGAACAATGACGCTCGTGTAGGTGCAGCATCCGCACGGGTACACATGGTCACGTGACAAGTATAACCTCGGCCTTACATCATTACAATAAAAATAGCTGGCATTCCCGAATGGAGCATCAGGGAGTCTGAATTACTGCACTTTCGGCGTCTGCTGTGCGAGTCTTCAAAGCCGTTCCACAGCTGGCCTGAACCTCATGGGTTGGCATTCAAAGTGATGGGGGAATGAGAGATTAGTGTAATGATCTGCTGATAACTAGCACGGGCATGCAAGGACCAGACATGATACCCATCAATGCCGTAGAAGAGAGAGAGGTCAGAGAGTCTCACTATAACACACACATACATACACAAACCCACACAAATAAAAGTAACTGATCTCAAATGGCATACATGTAGTACACAAAAGACAGAAAGAAAAACCCTGCCTCAGGTCAGCTACTCCAATATATCTGAAAGAAATGCAGATTTCCCCTTTAGGGCATGTGGCTGTGTGTGCATTACAGTGTCTGTGTGTGCTTGGGGGGGATTTGGGGGCTAAAGAGATGATTACTGGAGAGGTTTGTTTGGGATTTATGTGCAATTCAGTCCCTCTGGTGGGTCCAATTACACAGGCCTTACACAAACAAACCTGCACCTATGTCACTGATATGATTGTGTCACAATCAGAAATTTGAATTATATGTTCATTTACAAGAAAATTCACACAATAAGTCCCTAATTAAATGAAAATTTCTTCTTTCTTCCCCCCTCACGATATATACACAATGCCAAAACCTGTGAGGATTAAACCTCAAAAGATACCCGCACTAGTATGAACCAGTGCAAAAGGTTCAGTAAACTCCCAAATCTGGTCCCTTTTTTTCTCTCCAAATCTGGCACCAGACATGAAGAGACGAGATAATTAACTCCCTCTCTCCTCGAGCCGTTTCTGAAAAAGGGGGCTCGTTTCAGTACAAGACGCGTCTGTTTGGCATGAAATGCACGCCAGCTTCTCACTAACGGGCTTGTTTAAGTCTCTATCGTGAGCCCCGTCACCAAGCCCCCCGACGGAGGCCAGCTCTCGAGACCCCTGCCGCGCTTTGAGAAGCTCTTTAGAGTCCTAATCCACTCCAAATGCGCAGATAATTCTCCCTCGCCAGGCCACTCTCCTTCCTCGCTGAGTGTCACGAGAGTGGCCTCGCGGGAGCCGATCAGCCAATGATAACAAAGTAGCCAGATGTCTGGTGCTGGCAGCCTCCCAGAAGCTCGGCAGCGGTACGCAGCAGCATCCGCCATGGGCCCCAGATCAAAGCTACCTGAGATTACTTATGGGCACAAAATATGTGTTGCTTATTCTACAGTTCCCATTAATAACAATCTGGGAGAATTTGTATTTCTAATTAACTCTTTCTTTTGGGCGCAGAAGCGCTGTAGGTTTTTCGCAGGCTCCCTTTTTTGCACGATGCAGTCACAGAGCAAACAGGAAATCGGATGTCTGAAAAAGCAACGTCAGCCGTTTGAGCACTTTTTTTACGCCCAGACTTTAAAATATTTCAGCCTTTAAATGAGGAAGAAAAGAAAAAACGAGAAGAAAACAAGCTTCTTCGGCTTATAATGATTGTGGCAGGACCATATCTTTTTAAAAGTGATGCACTTGCCTTTGAGATTACAGTCAAAGAAAACATTTTGCTTTAGTTGCTTTTTTTTATTTAAAGCACCAACCAGGATTTCTGAGACAATGCAAATGAAAGGTACTTACTTAATCTACATATATACAAAAGAGTAAAGACTATTCTGAAATCTGTTTTCCCACCATGAAGATTCTTTTTTTTTTTTTTACACTCCTGTCAATGAACACAATATTGCAGTTTTTTGTTTGTTTGTTAAGGCTTATTCAAGGGTTCAAACTTTTATCTGCCTCAGAACTATTTTGATGAAGTGCTGGTTTTATTCCAAGGAGGTTATTTTATTATTATTATTATTTATTTATTTTTTTAGTGTGACTGGTGTTGAGAAAGTTGGTATTTTCTCCTTTAGGCCTTGAACTACTTTCATGAAGTTCTCCATTTCTTCCATCGCAAGTGCAGTATGCTTTTGGCAAATGTTTAGAGTAGACCACTGCCTCTGCGGTACGGAAAACAAGGCTCGCTCGGCAGACGCCATGGGAAGGCTATTGTTGTTTCCCTTCCCTTCTCAGAAAGAATTAGCCTATTTCATCTCCCACAGACTCATGCATATTTCCATGCTAGGCTTTGCAGATCTGATTTCAAGTCTTATTTACAATATAACTCATTTAGTAACAGGCAATGTGTACAGTACAAGAAAAGAGCAAATTTTAGATTTCCAAACATTCATTTTCCAAACTATTTAAACGTTAGAGATACATTTTTGTAAGTCATTAAAGAAAGTAAGATATTAAGTAATAGAGCACGTTTTAGATAAAAACATAATCAAGTTAAAACACAAAAGATTAAAATTTGACAAAATTAACACGAAAGAATATCTAAGCTAGGTGTCCACAATCATGGATTACATAGGCTGCCAAACAAGGGCGCTAACAAACCAATAAAGTCAATCTTACCAGAGGGCAACAAGATGGCTCCCATCCACTTAGTTACAAAAATAACTATAACTTATAACAAGAAAATATATAAAAGACTGTAAAATAATGAAAATATCAAGACAGGCAGATCAATGGTTATTCTGTTAAGAAATATTTTGTAGTTTGAAAACCTACCATTTACTTAACTTTGCCCAAGCACCCAGGCAGTCATCTTGGATGACCTCTGACCTGATAATCAAGGCTGTCTGGGATTTTACCTGCAGAGACAGAAGCAAGTGAGAGCCAAGGTTCTGCAGAAGAACCGTGACAAGTTCTCCAAGATTCTTGGAACAACCTACCTACCAGCCGATTTCCTTATAAAACTGCACGACAGTGTGTCTAAGAGAATTGATGCATTTTTAAAGACAAAGGCTGCTCACACCAACACACCGATTTTAGTTTTTCACTCTTTACTGCTTTTATAGCATTTTTTTATATTCCAGAACTTTTAATGTCATTATTTTTAAAAGCATTTTCATTTTACAGAATTTCTTAACATGTGCCTAAAACTTTTACACAGTGCTGTATACGTTATAAAAAATATACAATATACATGTGGTGGCCTGGGAAAACCCGTTGGATGTCGCTGTGGCTGAATTCTGGCAAACAGCCAAAAATGACGAAAAATCGGGTTTTGTCCAAGATTGAGTTTTTCTGCTTATGACATACTTTGAAACTTTAAGAAAATATAATTACATTTTACCAAATCGACATGGAAATGGTTTTATTTTCTTTCTAACCTTGCCTAGCCTACAGTCTTCCTGCAAAGATCACGTTAGATAAATAAGGAGCCAGTTGTAAAATGTTTGAATGACCTAATAAAATGATGGGAAATTTAGCCAACAGACCCTTACAGATACAAGGCCCTTAACCCTCCCTGCTCCAGGGGCGCTGTATCATGGCTGACCCTGCGCTCTGACCCCAGCTTACCAACA
>JAOUQW010000038.1:22905446-22923925 GCA_028565825.1 Olivaichthys viedmensis | reverse complement strand
ACCTCATTATTTACATTTGTCTTAGAAACAAATTTCAACCATAAGCCTTTATCAAAATGTCTTTAAGACAATGAAAACTATATATTCAATCTAGTGTCCAAACTTTTGACTGACTAATGTTTATGGTGGGAAATTAGTTTTTAGTTCTCTGTGGCACCAACAAAAATGGTTAAAGATCCATAAATCAAAAGGTTTTTAAGGAAACCAAAGAATAGTTCTTCAATGGCATCACTTTTCTGGCACCTTTATTTTTAAGAGTGTAAACAGTACTACATGTAAAGAGGCTTTGTTTTACCTTCATACCTTCAAAGTGTTCTAGCATTTGGGTCAAGTCATAGGTATGGAATAAATGGTACCATTGCTACTGATGAATAAAAACTATTAGGGGCACATAGTTATGCAAAGTAAATTATACATTCTTATGTTTACAGTTAGCCAGGACAGCATTTTTTATTGCATGTTGTTTTAAAGTTCCTTAAATGCATATGCTGGATCTACGGCAGAGCCGAACTGCGAGAAAACTACAGTTTGGCAGGCCTGCTGCTGCGGTTCATCCTTGCCTGTCTGTGCACTTTTCCATTTCAGACAGGGCGTCTGGGACAAGATGAAAAGGCGCTTTGCTCTGTTCAGCACCTGTTCACCTCCCTCATCTCCCCACACCCCTGCTTTGCTTTGCGTCGCTGCGAACGAACGAGAGAGCTGTGAGTGAGTAGAAAAATATTGGTTTGGCTTTTTTCGCCTCCGGTTATGCTTTGCCGATTCAGTTTTCTATCTTCTTTTTTTTATGTTCTGTGTTCTTTTTTTCTTTCTTCCTGATGGCTGCATGTCACTTGTAAATCGCACCTCCAAGTAAACTCGAGCTCAAGGTGCCCCTTCATCAACTTCTGATGTGATTTTTTTTTTTTTTTCGGAGCAGGGCAAGTTCACGGCTTTACTCAAACAGAGAGCGAACAATTGAACGCAGACAGGGATGAAAAAAAAAGAAAGAAAAATCCATGATTTTTATTGACCAACTCCACATTATGAAAAATCTAAAATATCACGTTTGAATTGATTCGAGTGTAACTACTGTAAATGGAGGTTGATTGTAAAATATTGCTTATAAAATATTTGTCATAAACTTCATGTATCACGTGTAATACAGAAATTTAGACTGAGTTCAACTGTTCATTCAGCTCAACATCACGGCTCCGTACAAACACAGTGAACCAACTTCTGACGTGTTTATGATTTGTCTCTTTTAAAATGTTCTTTAACAAATATTTCCTCTGACTGAGTGTAATAAAAATTGTTATTGCTCATCAGCTGCATGTGGGCTTTATTATGAACATGTCTTTATGAACATGTTGTTAAAAACAGTGTGCTTTCCTTTCACATAAGTGTTTAATTATGTTTCTTTACATTTTTAGCAAAAAAACAATAATTATAGAATGGCAGATCTGTCGTGTGTTACTCTACATTATTAGCTTTAGTAATCTGTTCCTATCACTTCTGCATCGTGTAATCACAAGCTGTCAGCGTCCAAACATCTCCTTCCACTCTTACTAAACTGATCTACATCTTCACGAGTGACCTTTGACCCATACATACCTCTGGAGCTTCTCACTGGCTTTGCTCTCAGTTCTTCCACCATCTTGTGATGTCCTTGTTATGGATCCTGTAGAAAAAACCCCTCTGTCCGCTTTGATTATTCAACAGAGTGTCTTAATTACGGCCTGCTGCTTTTGTGTCAGGGGGACACTTCACCCAAAATGCTAACGTTGTTAACACTGAATGGACTCGAACTGATTCCCACGGGCCTTCATTTGCTGTGATTTTGTTTTCATTTGTTTTAAAGTAGTGTATTTTAGATGAGCGAGATTTCAGTGAGATTTCTGAGTTAGTTTTGATTCCATTATACCACTGTCACAGAGTATACTTGTTTCTGATTGGCTGGCTGGTGTCCATTGTTTTCTTATATCAGGACACTTCTAATGTATATCCGGTCAAAAATTCAATTGCAGTTTCAAATTAATGCTCCTGATACTATTGCTATGTTCAAAGATGGCCATGTGTTCACCATGTTTATGACGAGATTCCACGTGAACGGCTCAGAGTTTTCTGCTAGCGTTCACGCTATCTGAGAGTTCACGATTTGTGACGCAATGTCGGCGTTTCTCAATATGGCGGAATCCATGGAAATTTGGTTTGCAGTCTAAGGTTTTAATTTTAGTCATGCTAAGTCTTTTCTTAATAATTTACCAACACATTTGAGGGAAACGTCTTTAAAAAGTCCCAAGGGCTAAATCTGTAGCCTCAGTTATTTGCTTGGCGTCCATGTTTCCCAGTTGCTCAGCATCAATGTTCTCATGACTTTAACCACTTGAGCGACGAGCGTATCCTGGGTTTGGGTCACTAACTCTAAAAGTCCGTTGGGCGAGAAGGAATGAAGTACCGTTGGGGAATATAGAACATTTAATTTTGTGACTACACCAGACATTTTTTGCTAGAAATAAAATCTTAAGTCAAAAATAATTACAAATATCTTATTTGTCCACACAGTGCTCCCTCTATCTTCTGTGTTTTTCGCTGCCATTTTTATGCAGGCTGGCGGACGCACAGGATTATGTAATATGTAGGACAGCGCAAAATACATGTATTCTGCCTTTGAGTATCGGGCAGATGAAGGTACCTCGTAAGGCAGCATTCTATGCAAACATTCGATTTGGACATGATTTAATGCCTTTTTGCTTTCAAATTCAACCTTAGAAAGCGGATTTTTTTTACATTTTCGGACACACCTTATGTGTAACATTGCTGGAATGTAACCACGACGATGAGCAAAAATAACAGTTTAGGCTAGGCCTATATTTACGCACGGCTATTGTCCTCACGATCACGTCGCTAAATAAAAAATAGGAAAAAAACGAATAACGGATTCATGCAGTAAGGAATTATTTATTGGCTACAGTGAAGGAAAGGGTTTTAATTAAAAGCGACAAGAGACATAACCATAACAACAATCGTATAATGAGTATACTATTATATGAGTATACTTAAAGTCAGCTGACTTGTTTCTTAACGTTGCATTGATATTTGAGTTAGTCTGCAGAAGTTATAAGCACAGTAAGGACACCATGTCCAAAGAGTCACCCACATGCACTTCCACACACACACAATGTGTGATAACTGACATGGTCATAATCCAAAAGCACCACCAAATGCAATGTATATGTGTTGGTACTGAGTAATCACAGAGAGAAAGTTTCTTTAACTTCTTCTCAGGTGTAACACTGAACTCTGGATGTTTTTATCCAACTGCTCTGCTGCTTTAAAGACACAGCCATGTATCTAAAGCTTCCCAAATCCCTCGTTTCCTCCCTCCCCATCAATCCAGTGACACAGGTGGCCCCTCACTGCCACTGAGAGGGGACAATATGGTTTGTCCTGGGCTCCGCCCCCAAATCCGCCCACTCGGCTTGTCTTTTGGCACGCGGCTGGGTTTAGCCGCCTCCCCTTTTTTTTCTCCCTCAAGCAGCTCCTGAATCGATAACAGAGTGACACAATACAAACGAGCCTCGACCGCACGTGCGTCTCCCACACACACACACACACACACACAAACACTCTCTCTCCCACACACACACACACACACACACACACACTCTCTCTCTCCCACACACACACACACACACACACACTCTCTCTCTCACACACACACACACACACACACTCTCTCTCTCACACACACACACCTCACACACACTCTCTCTCTCACACACACACACACACACTCTCTCTCCCACACACACACACACACACACTCTCTCTCTCACACACACATACACAGCTGAGGAGTGTGTGAGTGGAAGGAAGGATGACACGGCCAAAGCTGTCTCATGCGCCGCACAGCATGAGGGAGGGAAGGAGAGAAAAAAAGAGGGGCAGATTAAAAGAGAGGAAGAGAGGAAGCCAGAGCGAGAGCAGCTAAAAGGCAGCGTTAGATGGGAAGAGGCCGCGACGCTTTAATTATTTCTGCCCCACGTGGCTTTATGTGGCTCAGCGGTCAGTTCGGCCTATTGTTTACTCAAAGTGCTCATTACGCTAGTCTCACCACCACTGCTGCCGCCGCCACCCTGGGGGAACCCACACACACACACACACCTCACACACACTCCACACATACACTCCTCCCACACGCGGGACTACATCTACTGTGGCAAAATCGTGTTAATTTACCCAGTGAGAAATATTAACCATATTAGATCAAATAACTGCCAGAGACAATTCGCTAGCCAGGCCCGTGACTTCATTTTAATTGATTTCCTTACATGCTCGAGGCCCACATTGATTCGGTTTCCACTGACGGAGTGTTTATTAAAAGCATTACACCAAGAAATATATAAATCATTATTGCTCGTCAGCCGCACGCGCATGCTTTGTTAGATATGAAAACATCGAACTGTGTGCTTTGCTTTGCTTTTGCTTTGCTTTTGATTACGTTTCTTTCTTTCTTTCTTTCTTTTTTTTGCAAGAAATTATATTTTAAAAAGCGTCGGCTTCAAAATGTGAGTTCCACGGCTTGACTTTTGGAGCGTGTCCGTTAAATGACCTGCCACAGAAATCACAGTGTGTACAGACGACGAAGAAGAAGGAATACTAATTGTGTTACTCCTGCAGAACTACAGTAAAGTCTATCATTTAAGTTAATTTGCTTCGAGTGGAAGCAGAAGACGGGAGACACGCAGACAGTCAGACATTTCGGTTTCCGTGCTACGTTTCGTGCCGGGTCTTTTTGTTTGTTTTTTGGGGGGTTTTTTTACCAGCTGTCTGGCTCTTAAAGGCATGCTGTTCGGCTAAGAGAAAATCCTCCTAATCATCTTTTGGAGTTCGAGGGCACAATATGCTGGAACAGGCAGGGTGCTCGCACAACAATCGCACGTATGCACACAACACACACACAGGGTGGGTGAGACAGGAGGAGGGATGAGAGACTGCCTCTTGCTTGCATGCATGCCGTTTTCCTCACACACACACACACATGCAGCATATGCGCACACATAACACTGTGTCCTCACTACTACACACCCCACCAAGCCTGTGCTCTCATGTCCTTCATGCCCTGAGGGAGAGGGAGGGTGCTTTAGTATAATCCCCTCGTTTGGGCTCTGGTGCATACACTAGATTGGCTTCACTGAGACACACACTCCTCCTTTTCTCTTTCTCCATTCTTTCATCAAAGCAATCCTTTACTCCCACTGCCAGAGGATGACAGGGGGACAAGTTCTTTTGTTTCTCTTCCCTTAAAGCACCGAGGCTGGCACAGCCCCTTGGTTGCCCGCAGTTAAGACATGCTGGATCATTTGATATTCGACACCGAGTGTCTGTGATGCTCTTTCTGTGGGGTTTCACACGCAACAGTGCAGTGCAAAACAATGCAGTTCTATCTGCAAACACCTCTGGACTCCTTCTCATTAAAGTGTATTATTCTGAGGCCTAGTACACGCTAACACGGGTAAATCTGAAAACACATTTTCTCCATTTTGCCTCTCCATTCACACTAAAACATTTTTGACCAGCTTTTCGAATCTGCTCTCCAAAGTGGATAAATCTGAAAACGCTGTTTTGGCGTTGTAGTGTGGATAAGGGGGAAAACGTAACCTTTCGAAAACGCTGACGTATGATTGTCATGTGATCTCCACGATTCCAAGATTGGGGAACCCCATTGCGATGCTGTTTTCTCTCGACGGTGTTTTAATTTCAGGTTTGACTGCTTTGTATAGCGTACAAGCGACGCTGCAGCGTGCAAGAAAGCGTCTTTTATGATGCATTTCATGTGCATTTTTACATATCCTGCTCATCAGCAGGTGTTGGTTTGACACGAATAACTCCTGGTTTGTCCAAGGCAACTTGGTGTGTAAATCTCAAATATGGATGGAATTTAAATATCAATAAAAGTGATATCATAGCTACATTAATCTAAAGAGAATGGAAAGGGCAACATGCTTTCACACTGCCAAATTTGTAACTATTTGTAACTACATGACTTTGTCTTTATATTATTTCTTTGTTCTTTATATCTTATCCTAATTTATTTTGATTCTCATTTTACTTATGTTGTCTTGTATTATTTGTATCATATGATCCTGCAACACTTAAATTTCCCCTTTGGGATCAATAAAGTGTTATCTTATCTTATCTTATCTTATGAGAAGTTACAAAGGTTAAGGTTCAATTTAAGGGCGGGGTTAGGGTTTGTACATTTTCTTATGACCTCATTAATTTGAAATTGAACAAAAATCCAACCACATCGCCCTCAATCGTTCAAATTGGTACAAATTTATCATGAGATCAGGTTCAAAAAGTTACGAGGGTTAAGGTTAGGGGTGGGGCTAGTGTCTTTGTTTTTCTCCTACGATTTCATCTGTATGCAATCGAACAAAATCAACCGCAAGTTTTCCATGAGGATGGCAGTTTTACAAGGATTATTTTTGTTCATTTTTTTCCTCTTGCATCTTCCCTCAAATCAAACCCTGTGCCTAATAGACTGGTTCGTTAAACTCTCTTGATTTGCAGTGAATCAAATGTTAACTAATGATCTGGTTTTGGGTTGTGAAAGTCCTTCCTACACAGAACCATGTGAACTATTTAGTTTTGGCTCACTGACAACATTGTGAGATATGAAGGATAACTAGCAAGATGTAACTTTGCATATGATGACCTAAATGGTATGATAGAATGTCATAGCAAGGACCTTTATCCACTGGTGCGGGAGGTATCAATAAGACCCAGGCCAGATATGTCTACTGAGATCATCTCACTGTTAATTAGTTCTTATCAGCTTCAAGAATCCATCCACATGGGCATTACAGTGTGAGAAACATGCATACAAACACACAAACGAAACTCCAGCTGTCAATCTTTAAAAGCGGAACTAAACACTCTTACTAATAGCTCCTAATATGAACGGTGGCTTGACATTATATTTACAATTGCACTGAAAAGCGTGTGCTAAAGGCAGCAAAGGGGGACTCGTAACGTCATGAGGAAGAAGGCAGTTGTGTGGTTCATCTTTCACCATTAGATATTGTGTGCGAGCTGTCAGCAGAAGGCCTGTGTGTGTGTGTGAGCTCGCCTACAGCGCGCCCCCAGCTAATCTTTGACTCAAAGCGCTCATTTCACTGCTGCTTCGCTCATTTTTATTCGCTGCTAACGCAGATCAGGGCTGCATCAGACTTCTGTGGCTGGCTGGGACACACACAGAGTGTGTATATGTGTGTATGTGTGTGTGTGCACGTGTGTATGTGCGTGCATGTGTTATGGGGATGGTAATAAGCTTTGGGATGTGGTGCTGCTCTTGGACATGATGTGAATCTGTGTAAGGTTACAGTATAAATGATCTCAGTAGATCATGCACAGGCACTGTGAATACATTGCAAATAAAATGTCCTTTTTTAAAGTAAACAACTGTCACTAAACTCATTAAAATATTGTGGACTTAAGCTTTAATAAGATTTAAGCTTATTTCAGTTAGACACATTTTTTATTAGTTTATTGCTAATGTTTTTACAATGTACTTGTGTCAGGTGTAATTTGTATTTAGCCCTGCCAAGATAAAATGTTATCAACAACTTTTATCTCAATTTATTTATATAGCACTTTTTACATAACGTATATAACGTTTACTAAGAACGTTAGGAAAAAACCTTGAGAGGAACCGAGACTCAAAAAGGGGAACCCATCCTCCTTTGGTCGACAGTGGATAGTGGAATTAGGAAGTAGTCTAAGAGTACACTCTTACAAAAAAAGGGTACCATTTAGCATCCTAAAAGGTTCTTTGGTTCGTCCCTCTGGAGGAACCCTTATAGATTCTATGTAGAACCCTACAACAGGGGGTTTCTCTTTCAGAAAAGGTTCCAAGTAGAACCCATTTAGAAATGTAGTACCATTAACCAGCCAAAGATCCCCTGAGGAATCTTTTTTTCGGAAAGTGTGGACTACAAATATAGAGTACAAGAATACACTCTTAGAAAAGTCCAGAACCCTAAAGGGTTTCTCGGCATGCCTCTCTGAGAGAACCCTATAACAGAGGGTTTCCCTATCAGAAAGGGTTCAAAGTAGAAGCTCTTTAGGAACCAAGGAGCCCTTAACTATCCAAAGAATCCTTTGTGAACCCTATTTTTCAGAGAGCGTACAAGTGTAGAGTACAAGAGTACACTCTTAGGAAAAAAGGTTAAATCTAGAACCCTAAAGAGTTGTTTGATTCTATGTTGAACTGTACAACAGAGGCTTTCCGTATGAGAATCCTTTCAGGAAGCAAAGAACCCGTAACTATACAAAGAACCCTTGAGTAAATATTTTTTTCTAATAAAGAAACTTGGTTCAAACAGAGATTGGTGTTAGAGGTCTATCAGAAAAAATAAGGAAAGAATAGGGAGGGAAAAATAAGGAATGAAACCCAGAAGAGTATGGGTTCCTTTCTGAGTCTGGTTCCTCTCAAGATTTCTTCCTCATGTCGTCTCAGGGAGTTTTTTCTTTGCCACTGTCACCTCTGGCTTGTTCATTAGGGATCTAGATCTACATAAGGATTTCTGTAACGCTGCTTTGTGACAATGTGACCCTCTCTGATAGGGAAACACTCTGTTGTAGGGTTCTACACAGATCCTTTATGGGTTCCTCCAGGAAAACAACCAAAGAACCCAGTATATATACAATGGAGGAATCAAACACACAGATGCAACATGTAATAATTAGTGTCACTATACATGTAGACACTTTAATACATGCAGACACAGGCATTTAATCCAGAGATTTACAATTGAGCTGAGCAGATGAAGGTTAAGGGTCTTTACCCAAAAGTGGCAGCTTGGCAGAACCGAGATTCGAACTCACAACCAATCAGTACCCTAGAGCCTTAACCGCTGGATGACCACTGCATGTAGGAGATAATGAACAAAAAAGTGTCCTGATATTAGAAAATAATGAACTAATCGGAGGCAAAAAACACCACAATGTGAAGCAAAGTAATGTTTCCTCCGGCAAGTCCATTATTTCCTGATACCGCTAAACTTTATTGGGTGTTATCTCACTTATATCTCATTGTCATTTTATTTAGCAAAGTTTCTAGTCCCACCCCACATTTCAATTATTATTAACCATTATACAGTTGTTGTTATGGTTATATCTTGGAGGGCATTATGTTTCTCTGTTCTTGTCACTTTTAATTAAGACATTTCCACACACTGTAGCCTAGAAATACTGCAAAAAATCCAAATTGCTTATTTTACTTGACATTGGTGTGGCGTAAATATAGGCCTAGCTTAAACCATTGCATATGTCCATTGTCATGGTTATGTTCCATCATGGTGACATAGTATCAGCTGTATTGATTCAGAACTGCGGTTAAATGTCTGATCTACATTAGAGGCATCATCTCGTATTTTTCTGTGGCCATGGTATACAATTGCATATAGCAAGACTCCAATGCTAAAGATGGGGTAACGTATGGGATTGATGGGATAACGATTTCAACACTACAAATGTGCAATGTGCTAAACCCAACTCTGATACTGTTAAGGAGTCTTCAAGCTGTTCTCTCCTAACAGAAGTGTAAATTCCTTTATACCATTTGTCAGATCTAACATCCTCAAGGCAAGTGCTAATAATAGAACATGTTTGCTGATGGACAGCATCAGGTCAATCTGCTCTGGGCATTCCATGAACACAGGCCTCTACTGTACAGCGGTTACCAGCTTACATGTGGAAAGAAATAACAAAGTGTAAGATTACATATACATGATTGTGGAATAAATCCTGAAATAGCTGGCATTAGATTTAGTAGAGGAACTCTTCAAGGACTAATTCATCAACAACAAAAAAATTCACACAATTGTCCACTTACCGCAAATGTAGTCGATCAGCCAAGATGAAAGCTTTTCCGTAAATATCTCATCCAGTTTTTCGGTCACATGGACTCTCTATGCCATTACAAAATCATTGTATTTACGGTATGTATTTATGGAAAATATTTTTTTTCCCATGCTATTTTACAAAATCACTTATTCAAAAATTAGATTATGTAGCTTACCGATGTTGTTTGAAGCAAATATATAACTATTTTAGCATGTATTTATGGGAAAAGATTTTGGGTGAGATAAACTGCAATTAGCTTCATTAGCCTTGTAGCTCCAATGCAAAAATAAAGCAGCAAGCATCGGAAACCAAACGTGTCTTGGCTGATCAAACTACATTTTGGGTAAGTGGAAACTATTCCTTTAGTAGGATGATTGGATTACAAAAACTCAAATCTTTGGTGCCTGTGTGTGACATTTTGTATAGGCATAGCTCATTCACTGTTTTGTACATGTTGAACAAATATTTACAATGATGCTTTGCATTTTATCAGTAATTTAAGATCTTTTATTCATCATTGTTTCTTAAAGAACTTTGATAAAAATTTTGTTACAAGTTTGTGGAAATTGTATTTACTTTTTATTTATTTATTCTATCTGTTGCAACTTTTAACTTTCTTGGAAAGGGACTCACAAAGATAAATAAAGGATAATTTCCCAATACTCACAATTTTTTGCTAGAAGAGCTGACAGAAATCCTCAACAGCAGTTTGCTGAGTACCTGTCATTGACCTCTGTAAGTCTCAGTATGTGTTTGCTTGCCTTTGGCGCTGGCCACCGTCCTCTGAGCCCTGGCATGTCTGGCTGCCCGCCACAGGGTCAGGCCACTCAAGTGGAACTCAAAGGGACCCGTTCTGAAGGTAATAGGTTTTGACTGGCATGTGTTACACGCCTCGGCGCACCATTGATTGAGTGCTTGTTTGCTAAATCACTGCTGGTTTGGCAGGCTGGCGACACATGTGTGGTCACTTCAGCTCTGAGAAACGCAGAGCGAGAGAGAGAGGAAGAGAGAGAAAGATGGAGCGAAAGAGAGTGAGGGAGGGGGTGGATTGATGTAGCGCAGCCTGCAGAAACAGAAACAACAAGAGGAGAAAGGAGACAAATCAAATGGAAGAAGAGACGGAAAAAAGAGAGAGAGCGTGAGGACCACAATTCCACTACCAATGATTGACGTATAATGGAAAAGTCCGATTCCCATTGGACAGAGGGCTACTCCAGGGAGGGGCTTTCCACTTGATGGCTGCCTCGGGGGCTCGTGGCCTTTGCCTCTGGCTGCCTCTAAGCCCCGAAGCTCTCAGACAGCTTTTTACAGCTCAGGAGAGACAGGAGAGGTCACCTCCACGGGTGAATGTCACCGCAGGGAAGCCTCTCAGCACGACACACCGAGAAAGAGACCTCATCATCAGCAAAGCCTTTCACTAGCTCCTGGTTACTGGAGGGCTTTAAGGCTAATCAAATAAATATCTGCCCATGTCCGTAGTCTTTTAAGTCCGGGAAAGAACAAAATAGTATTTGATTTTGCAAAGCTTCTGTAGATTCAGCACATCTGCAGTACACGTGGATGCTTTTTGCAAAATCTCTTCATGAACATGGTAATAACACAGGCCTTGTTTTGATCATATCAGTAACACATTTCTGTGGTTGGTAATTTATTCCTATGGAGGAGAGATCCTATTCTCATCACAACATCAGCTCATAAAACTGTATCATTCTATTAGGATGTTGTGTGCGCAGCTAATCCATGCACAGAGCTTCGCCTCGAAACACTGGGTATATTTTATTTTCTCACTGTGGGAACCTTTCTCGAATAAACAATGCCTGGGCTGAATAGAGGCTCGCTCCTCTCCATGCACATTCTGATCTCGCATCGATTCGGGTTCCGGCCCAAAGTGTAGCCAATGGTGGAAAGTTGCGGAGGTGTTGGATTTAGCGCCGAGTTCGGCAGCTACCAGCGAAGGTTAATTGAAATCCTCCAGCGAGGAACAGGGAAGGCTGGATAATTATGTTTAAGGGAAACCCAAACCGCCGGACTACAATACAAAAATGAAGGTCAAAAGTGGAATGTCGCATACCAAGGAATGTTTCACCCACCAGTGCTAATGATGTGAATAGTGAATCAATGAGGCAGTCAGCTTGATGCAAATGAGAACATGCTAAACGGCCCGCATTAGCCTCATTCATGATCTGCTGCATTATCAGTTCAGGGTGAAGTATTCTTTTTTTAAACCATTATTTAGCCAATTTTATCGATCTGGCCAAGACAGCAGCACCAAGACACAAAGTCAACACTGACTGACCAGAGACATCAATGATGGCCTGAATTAAATCGGGCCATAGAAAGATGTTATTGGTCCATTTTAAGTCCTGGTCGTCCTTGATCTGACTCTTAAATATACGTCCTGTTTAGGTCCATAATAAGTTTTATGCCGTGTATTACTACAGAACCACAACAGTGATCTTAAGAGATGTATTAAAAGCTTTCACTCTGGCCAAAAATCTGGACATCCTAATAACGTCTGGCAAAGACGTCTTTTTTTAATCTACTAAAAGTTTGCACTAGACACACACAATAACAGGGATAAGAGAAAAAAACAGTCCCAAAACAGGAAAATAGAGCCACATTGGTCCAAAGATAAGTCTCATTCCAAATTGAATCATTTCAAATGATGCTCTATGAACTGAGTGAATAAAAGACTCATTTATTTATCAACTTAGTGATGCTACTATTACCAAGTAGAATACAATTATTCTAAACACGTCTACCTGATCTCGTCTCATCTCATCTCACACCTCTGTCTTTTTCTCTCTCTCTCTCTCTCTCTCTCTCTCTCCTCATGTTGTGAGTGCTGGGCTACGATGATGAACTTTCAGGCAGTGTTGTGTAGCCCATCTATTAGAAGCTGTGGGGCTGAGATAAATCACCTTATCAGAACTGCCTTCCCCTACCGAGCAGCCAGGGAAATCCATCACGTCAGGCACACAGGGAGAGAGAGAGAGATGCAGAAATCAGCACCAACACCTTACACAGGAGAGACCTGAACTATACAAAAGTGCACAGTGCCACATAACGAAGAACCCGATAAAAAAAGGGTTTAACCAGCGCATACTTTAGAGCACGAAGTTTATGAACAGGGGAATAAAATCAATTGAAGAGAATGGTATAGCTGTGTTGGTACCATGTCATTATCATGTTAATATTAGCATTTGATGTCTGCTGTGATGACTGCTGTGGTCGTATACAAGACGTCAAACTTAATACGGCCCAAAAAAGGACATGTATTTTGGGTCCAGATCAAGGCAAACGAGGACCTACTTAAAATGGACCAATTATAGTCAGAGCCATAATTCTTAGCACCCTTGGTAAAGATGGGTAAAAAAGGTTATGAAAAAAATTATTTGAGGTTAATTATTTATGTAATTATTAAGAATGGTCTGTTAAGTATGGTGTTAGGATACGTGGCATTATGGACTTAATGGTATCATGGACTCCATGATGTAGCAGGAGATTTTAAATGAAAATCTGGCTGCCTCTGGTTCTGGGTCGTGGCTCCATTGTCCTTCTTCCAGCAGGACAATGATCCAAAAACACACGTCCAAATCCACATAAAAATGGTTCAATGAGCACAAAATCAAGCAGTTGGCATGGCCACCCATGTCACCCTAAACCCCATTGAAAACCTGTGGGGTGAGCTGAAGAGGACAGTCCACAAGAGCGGACCTAAGACCCTGGAGGATCTGGAGAGGTTCTGAATTGAGGAGTGGTCTCAGATTCCTGCTCTGTATTCTCCAATCTCATCCAGTATTATAGGAGAAGACTCTGTGCTGTTATATTGACAAAGGGAGGCTGCATAAAGTACTAAATGCAGGGGTGCCAATAATTGTGACACATGTGGTTTTGTTAAAATATATATTTTTTTGGATAAGGGTTTTCTTATTTTCCCATAATACATTTATTCAATTAAAGGTTCAATTTCTCTCATATTTTTAGTGTGAGATGAAGCTTATTAACCACAAAGACATTTTTTCATAACCTTTTTTTACCCATCTTTACCAAGGGTGTCAATAATTCTGAAGCTGACTGTATAATGTATTTTTATGGGTCAATTTAATTCAGGCCAGGCTGCCCGAATAATGTTCGTCCATGGACGTCTTCAGTCAGTCGATGTTCACTGGGATTTGTGTGTGTGTGTGTGTGTGTGTGTTTTTAATAGTGACGCTGCTGATCTGTTATCATGCACAGTTATTCCTTAAAAGAAAGTGATCTACTGTAGTATGGTCCAAACCAAAATCATCAACCTAAAATGTTCACATTGGTTCATCCTTAACAAGGAGCTACAAATAATGAAGCCTGCTGAATTCGTACAGTCCGTTTGAGCACCTGTGATCATCTAAGTAGCTCCACTTTGCTCCCCTCACTGTAAAGTCCCTGATGTTTATATCTACAGTGTCTGAAGCAGGTTGCTAGGCAACAATAATGACAGTGACCTTTGGAAATATCATGGGGGTCGAATCGACCCAACGTGAAGCCCGCAAGCCCGAGGTGCTCAGGTAAATGAATCTGTGTAGGAGCGGTTCGTGACAGCAATGGGATATTGCACTGAAAAAAGAAAAAAAAAAAACTTGATAATTTAATCACATGGTGAAGAGGACTTTATCATCAACACTTACGTGATGTAAATGTGATTCAATCATAGTTTTTACTTATACTATATTTAACCACTGCTGTTGACATTATTTGAGTTCATACTCTAGTTGTTTAGCTGCATCATCCCAGCCAATATAACTTTGATAGAAATCATCTGTCAGACAGAAAAATAACAAGACGCTACAGAAACAGCAAGCCAAAGTAACATGGCTCACTGTTCAATTAGACTGGCAGCTTAACAGAGACGTGCAAATATTACATCAACAGAATGTTTTATGAAAATTATGGTTCAAGGAACTTTTGGTTCTAACAATGTTCAGTCTTTTCTGGGTGTTCTGAGGACGTTCTTTACATAACGCTTACAAACATTCCACGTTGCTTCAACATTTTTAGTTGTAGGAACCTTAACACAAACGTTTCCATAATGCTAGCTTATGTCTAACTGGGAATGTTGTGTGAGCAACATTCTAATAACATTGTGAAGCAAACCCTTATTAAAGCAGATGTTTTTAGAACATTGCAGGAACTTTTTTGCTGGAATGTTACAGTCTAACCTTCATAGAGCATGTCACTTACTGAACGTTCTAGTAATGTTCTCTGTTAGCTGGTATGTGCAGAGCAGGTGAGCTTAAAGCTCTCAGAGATCTGATTTCTCCAGAGGTGGTAGAAGTGCACAAATTCCTTACTCAAGTCAAAGTGCAAATACTCATCTAAACAAATACTCAATAAAGTATTTAAATAAATAAAGTCAAAGTGCTACTTCAAATTCTTTACTTGAGTTGAAGTACAAAAGTACAAAGTCTTAAATTTACTTAAAGTAAAAAGTACAAGAAAGAGGCACAAAAGCCTCAAGCCACACATCGATTTTGGTTACTGACGATAAATTAGTGCACCTTTCGCCAAGGAACCAAGGAAAGTGGGAAAACATTAGCTAAAGCTAACTATATCCCCAATCTCTCAAACATTAGCTAGCATGATAGCCACCAGCTGTCATGATACAAACTGCTAGATCAATACAAAATGTAGCTAACATCACATAGATTATAGTGATGGGTATTAGGTCACATTTTTGAATTAGTTTGAACTTTGTTGTGTATCTGAAAAAAAAAAAGTACCTGAAGCAGAGATTTTAGAGCCCACACATCTGATCTCACTTTTCTGGACTATGAAGCCGGGATGTAATACTCGAGTCCTGGGCTTGAATTTATAACTTGACATGGACTTGCTTATATACACTCTTAGAAAAAACAGTTCTTCAAGGGTTGTCACTAAATAATATGCTTTAAAATTAATAACTAAATGTGGCAGCGGGGGCGTGGTCGAGTGTTGGCTATGGATGGAGGGAGGAGTCAGGTCGAAGTGGCAGGTAACAAGTGAGTGCATACACCTGTGTGTGATTACCGACAGCCTACTTATAGGTATAAGTAATATACCTATAAGTAAAGGGTCTATATGTACAAGTAGGCACCGGGAAATAGAGAAACGGAGATGAGACCCAAACCAATTAGCGGACAAGATGCAAACTGAATTCACGAACCTAAACTGAGATCTTTATGTTGATTTTCTGAGTCTTTTGTTGCATTTAAAGAATGCTGAAAAGCACTCCCTGAAAAAAATAAAATAAAATAAAGCTCTGCTCCTGAAACGCCTGCCTCCTTCCCCACCTCCCTGACCAGGGTTATCACAGTGGTGCCGAAACCCGGGAAGTGAGGACCAAAACATTCGATAACACCCCCGCTGCCACACTGAATAATAAGCTGGGACTTTAAGGGGTTAAGGATTCCTAGCTTCCTAAAGACATTTACTTGAAACCCTCTGTGATCGGAAAGCACTCTGTTGTAAGGTTCTACAAAGACACTTTAATGTTTCGCCCAGAGGGACAAACCAAAGGAACCTTAAGGGTTCTAAATTTAACCTTTTTTTCAAAGAGTGTACAGTCTACTGTAATTAATTAAGATAGCTAAAGTCCCCCTAATAAATTTAATTATTAGTTAAACCAGTCTCACCCCAAGACTCCGTTCAGGAACTGACTTGGACTCGACTTGAGGAACTTTGGACTTGGATGTGAGGTTAATATGACTTAGAGTTGCTAACTTGAGACTCGACTTGAACTTGAGGGTAAGAGACTTGACTACAACACTGTTATGAATGGACTTAAACCAGCAACCCTGTGGTTATTTTTGGCTTTTCTACTCTGCTGCTACCTTTAACGTATTTTCTTTACCATTCCTCAAACCGGTCTGAACCTTAAAGCATCATAAACTATGCAAAAAGCTTTTCATAATTAAGTGGTTGACTACAAAGCAGGAACCCTTTAACTGCTCTTTTTAAGTCCATGGATGCCACGTGAAAAGATCAGGCAATCGGTACAGTACAATAAAAGTATTCCCTTGGGTCAGTCAATGGAGGAAGTTAAACTCTCCAGCATTTTCCTCCCCATTAGAGTTCCATCACGGTGACAGCTCTTATTGTTATTTGCCATGCACATGTATATCAGACACCATATCATCTCTGACTGTAAACACCTGCACGGTTGCTCGCATTCGTCTCTAGAGAGAAAATGCACAAGAGTTTTGAATAAGAGAACATTATTACAGTATTTCACACAGAGTGCGGCTCTACAAATAGACAAACATGTAAGTAGATGCAAGCGATGAGGAATTTAATTAGACAGGTGTTTCATTTTTATTTATTTTTTTCAAATCCAGAAGACAAGTAGGATTGTGAGATTGTGAGAGTAGTTCAGTATCAAGCATCTTTAATGCAGATTCCTCTAATAAGTTAGTAAAACACTGCAACATTTATTTTATTCAGTTCTCAACCCAACGCCTTGTTTTGGTGTCAAGTCTAGCAAGAAAACCGACTAGGGAATGTTTAGCTAAGAAACAGAGCACGGCCCAAAGACTCTCATTCCTTGTGCAAGCAAATGGCAAAATAATGTTTCAGGTTTTCCTCTTAGAGAGATCCTTAGCTATCCAGTGACACAGGACCCCTGCTCAGTAGCTGTATATCTCTATTCATAATTGATGGTCTGAGCTGGAGCTGACACTACAGCAAGCTAACACATGTAATATGGATTCTCTCTGTGTTTCAGATCCTGCTCTGTGTCTGGACCACAACAACCCTCATCTGTCTGACTGGCAGCACAACTGTCTGACTCCCCGACTGTCTGTTTGGCGTAATATAGATGCCATAGTGGGCGAGTGTAGTCCATTTCCAGAGACACTGTCTGGGGCTAATTTGAAATGATTTAATTAGGATTAACACTCAGGATAACTCTTACTGTACCTTTGGAGTTCGTTTTTTCTTATTCGTGTTATTTTATGCGTGGAATGGCATCTAGCTTAATTATCCACTATGTACTTATTTTAATTTGCAAGAAGAGATGTTATGAGTGAGTATTTTCATGATTTATAACTTGATTTGGACTCGCGTATCTATGACTTAACACTCGACTTGGATTTGAGTTTATGAGATTTGGACTTCGACTCGGACTTGAAAATTCCTACTGAATTCTGCATGCTCTGACATATAAATGGGTTACATAAATAATAATTGTTTCTTAAACATTAAATATCGCTACTCAAAACGTGCTACTACAGTCTACTGTAATTAATTAAGGTTGCCAAAGTCCGCCTAATAAACTCAATCATCAGTTAAACTGTTTTCATTAAATACACTTGTATGAAGCCTCTTTTTAACTATCTTAACACTCTATGACAGACACATGACATAATCAGCGTGAGCTATTTTTATGATGTGACATAAGATGTTATGACAGTTGTCACAAAGTAGGTGTAATAACATCTGTCTTAAACCATACACTAACTAGAGAGCAATAAGCAAAAATTAGCATGTGACATAGCCTGTCATGTCATCAAACATTATGACACCTATCATGATGATTACCGGTAATGGTAACATAACACGGTTATATTACTGCG
>JAOUQW010000038.1:22864103-22875014 GCA_028565825.1 Olivaichthys viedmensis | reverse complement strand
AGTACAGTCCCGGTCAAAAGTTTGTGCACCCCTGCTCATGGAAGGGTTTTCTTCATTCTTACTATTTTCTACTAGTTTAGAATAATAATAAAGACATTAACATTATGAAATAACACATATGGAAATATGCAGTGACCAAGAAAAGTGTTCAACAAATCCAAACTAGTTTATATTTTAAATTCTTTCATCGGTTCCTGATGAAACTCTGCACACTCTCACCATCTTCTCAACCAGCTTCATGAGGGAGCTTCACCCAGGAGCCTTTTTTCCTAAAAACTTCCCGAATAGGCCGAGTCACTTGTTCTTCTGCTTCTCCTCACTCTCTAAATCATAAACTACTCGTTTGGGGAAACAATTTAATTTTAAGTGTAAACTACTTTGAAATAAATCAAGAAATAAATGTACACATGTGCATTAACTTCACTATTTACATTTGTCTTAGAAACAAATCTCAACTATAAGGCACTGAAAAATATAGATGAACTCTAATGTCCACACTTTTGCCTGGTGGTGTAAGTGTGTCTTATGAGATACTTACTTTTAGGACTCATTTAGTCGTACATATCGGACCTTTAAAAGTCCTGAATAGCAATGCATTTATTTTTCGGTGGCTCTTTTAAGCCTGGCATCTTCAATGTTTCTCAGAGAAGAAACAGCAACAGACTGAATTTGTTCTTGTGGAAAGATTCCAGCTTGTTTTTTGTAAGAAAAGTAACATGCACATTTTTTTTTCTCGTTGCCTTCTCATGTTTGTGTTTTGTATTTACGTTTTAAAATTCTATTTAAAAAAAATGACCTGTTGATTTTTATGAAATGCTCATCTTTTCTGAACTGTCACAAAGACCTTTCTTTTTCCCCCCCAGTGAATTTATGATCTTTCCACACAAGGTGGCAGCGCTGCACATTTAAATGTTTTATCAGACCTAGGGTTTGTTCTGGTTTACATGAGGCTCGTAGCTGGAACAAATACACATGTTTTCCACAACATTCAAGAAAATTACATTTAATGTCATATACGTAGGACCATAAAAGTTTCCTCAGTAGGAAGACTACAATGTAGATGGCTGTGTAGGAGACTCATCAGGTTAACAGTGGAAAGAACCTAGAACATAATAAATGTACGTATCAGACACCGACCATATAGGTCTCCTTATAGGTATAGAATTACTGACTGTAGTCCATCTGTTGCTCTGTAAATTAGTGATAAGGGACCACCATAGACCCATTGCTCAGTGTATATACACACCGAGTAGCCATCAGTCAGTCATTTCACTTATAACGAGCTGTTCATTTCTTAATCTAACGCTCAGTGACTTCAAAACAAACATAAATATTGTCAATCTAACAGCAATTTTAATGAAACTAGATGCTGTTCATATGATGCAAATTGTTTGTTTAACACTATGTAACTGGTTTGGGTTTTCTGGGTGGAAAGTTCAGGAATAAAAACCTCGAATGGCTCCAATAAATAAAAACGTGAATAAATGTGCTTCATATATGAATAGTTGGTTATGCCCATAAAAGTAATCTGTGCTGTGATCACATGGGGTTCCTCACTACCTTTTTTTACACTGTAAAAAGTCCCTGGCTGTACAAAGAACCCTTCTGTCGATGGTTTTGTTAGTGCATTTTTGTTGTTGTTGTTGTTGGTGTCGCAATAAACCAATTAATCATTTTCCTACACATAATGTACTAATGTATGGTGGGAAATGGTTCTTCAGTTTTGCATTTACATTTACAGCACTTGGCACCACGGCGACTTTTAGAAGTTCAGTTTATTGTGACGCCAACAAAAATGGGTAAAGAACCATTGCTTTACGGACCCAAAAATGGGTAAAGAACCATTGCTTTACGGACCCAAAAAGGGGTAAAGAACCATTGCTTTACGGACCCAAAAATGCGTAAAGAACCATTGCTTTACGGACCCAAAAATGGGTAAAGAGCCATTGCTTTACAGACCCAAAAATGGTTCTCCTATGGCATCGCTTTAAAGAACCTTTTCGACACCTTTATTTTTAAGTGTCAGTGTGTGTGCTTGTTGTGAGTTGCTTCACATAGTTTAGCTTCATTACAGCCATTGACCACAAGGTGGAGGGATTTTCTTTATTTTTCAGCAGGCCAAGTGGTTTATTAGGTTTAACAGCAAAATGCAGAAGTGCAAATCATTTCACTTAACACAACACCCAAATGACATGGCGCCTGTAGCCGAGGCCGTGGTTGCTCAGTGGTTAACAGGGGGTGAGCCGGAGGAGTACTGGTACCATGTTATGTCCTACCGCGTGTGCGCCCTTCGGCAAGGCCCTTAAACTCTGACTGCTCCAAGCGTGTCCGGGAGCCTAACGAGGCTAAAGCTTCAATTCCATTTGAATGATTGTTAAACGTTCCCAGTGTCTGTGTACATTTTCTACATTAATATATTTTATACCTGATGTGAGGAGACACAAGGGAAACTCTTTTATTATTACATACTTTATTGTGTGGCTCAAACCCTCCTGTCTCTCGTGCTTCTTTCTGAATGTGTTACATCATTCATCATCCAGCTGCCTGATTGTTTTAAAAAACCAACAGCTCTTTCAGTCCTGGCTGTGAGATGTAGCGTGATGGCATCTGTGCGTGTGTGTGTGTGTGTGTGTGTGTGTGCGCGCATGTCCATGTGCAGTTGCCCAAAGCTCTTCCTTGTCTCTGGGTCCTTCAGGCTGTGCTGTCTTTCCTACAAACTTACATCTAGAGAGAGAGATGACAGGTTCCCACTTTTCCACACCCCTGATTGTGTGTGTGTGTGTGTGTGTGTGTGGCAAGGCTGCAACTAATACGTTAAAAAAAAAATTTTTATTAACCTAACATCTATTTTTGATGAATCGACTAATATAATGACTTTCCCTGTTTCAGTGGTAATAACAAATTGAACAAATATGAAATTACAAATTTTCTTATACAGATTTTTCTTGTCTGATTTTCAAGTATTCAGACAACTTTAAATAATGGAACAAGAAGCTCGGTTTTCCTAAAGTTTCACCTGAATTACATATATTTTTTCCTTGAAAAGCAATGACAAAAAGGAGCTTAGAGTTACAAAATGTTTTGTTTTTTTAAATATGACACAAAATGTTCCCCAATTTCTGTCTTTTGTTTTTTTCAGTTGTAGTCGCTAACTAAATCTCTCTTGTTGTGTGTGTGCGTGTGGAACATTGCTTCCTGTAGTGTATTGCATCTTGCGTAAGTATTATATATGCGGTTTTGCATTATAGAGCATTTTTGTTGCATCCAGAATAAAAATTGGCATTGACAGTTTTTCAAAATCTCTATCGTGGATTTAGTAGCCTGATTATTGCAGCTCTATGTACCTCCATGTACAAGGCCTTCTATACAAACAGATTACGGCTTATCAAATGCGTGAGTAGATGTAATTGTTTGCTTAAGCTGTTAATTCCGAAATTAATATATCAATTGTACGTAGGGAGTTTAAAATGAACAGTCATGAAAGCATTGAAGCAGCGGGTAACGTTGCTGCCTCACAGCTGCAGGGTCCGGGGTTCGATCCTGAACTCGGGTTACCGTCTGTGCGGAGTTTCGCATGTTCTCCCCGTGTCCGCGTGGGTTTCCTCTGGGTTCTCCAGTTTCCTCCCAAAAACATGCTGGTAGGTGTATTGGCTACTCTTAAATTGCTCCTAGGTGTGTGTGCGCTAGTATGAGTGTGTGATGGGTTGCCGTCCCATCCAGAGAGTATTTCCCGGGAAAGGCTCCGGATCCACAGCGACCCTGACCAGGATAAAGCGCTCACTGAAGATGAATGAATGGATGAAATTATTGAATGTGAAAATGTAAAATACGATCTTTAGGTTAGTCGGATTGTTTCCTATGTTGTATGGAATGAAGTGGTGGGATAAGATTATTTAAAAGCATTATTAATTATGAAGAATTAGGCAACGCAGTGGCTTTGTGACTGTACCGTCTAGGCATGTGCCGATAATCAGTTATACAATATATTGTGATATTCAACAAACGTAATGTTGTTATGGTGGACATTTCAACACATTCTCACTACCCTTTTGGGAGTAGGCTGCCTAGGTAGGGTCTGTCCCATTTGGAAGGCCGTATAAGCACAGGCGTCTTCTAAGGGTCCTTATTTCGGGGATGTATGGTGTTGGAACAGGGACTGAATCTTGCTGCCGTAGGGTTTAATTCAGCACTGATCATTTTTATCGCCCTTTTTTCCCCCTCTGTGTCCTGCTTCCTCCTCTTCCTCCTCTCCTGGCTGCAGTCTCCTGTCACGGTCCAGACCTGTCGGGCCACTCCGGCTGTCCAGAATAAGGTGGTTCAGTCCCAAACCCCGAGTCCCGCTCCTCAGACCTGCACTACTACTGCTTCTCCTGGCCTTACTGTGAGCACTTCCTCCTTGTACACCTCTCTATCCTCGCTTCTCTCGTTCTGCCTTTTCTTCCTCTTACACTATTTTATTGTTCAGCTCTGTCTCTCGCTTTATCCCTCTCTCTGTCTCTCTTGCCGTCTCTCTATACATTTATACCTCTCTCTGTCTCCATATCTGCCTGTTACTCTCTACACCACAGCTTCGTACGACTGACCACAACGTTTCACCACAGCACAGAACCGCGCCATTAAAAATGCAATTATAGTTGTAAAGCAATCATCGACATCGGTACTCGGAGAAACAGGCCTACGCCAGCCGCAATGAGGCCGTCATATAGATCTCGCACTGATTAGAAGAGAAGCTCCCCGGGCTCCCGAGTGGCGCAACAGTCAAGCGTTCGCCCGATCACCTGGAGATCGCTAGTTCGAGCCCCGACGATGCCACAGCCGTCCGTGGCCGGCAGTCTAAGAGAGCGTAATTGACCCTGCTCTCTGGGTGGGAGGGACGGCATTACTGGCATTACCGCTTATACGGCCTTGCTTATTACCGGCATTCTCCTGCCAAAGCGACACCAGCCAATCGTGGGCGTCTGTGAGCTCATGCATACGGAAGAGGGCAGTTGGCGCTTTCCTCCGAGCGCGCGGGACTGCCCTGTGAAGTTGCATGAGCAGCAATTCGAAAAAATGCGGCGGTAGGCTTCATGTGTCTCGGAGGAAGCACGTGTTAGCCCCACCTTTCCCCGGTTGGTGGCTGTCGTGCGATAGGAGAGAACTAGCTAGCTAAAACCCCAACATGTTGTCATTTTTATAATTTTATAGTTACACCTAATGCTGTGGAACGTCCATGAAACAAGTTAGTCCCTGCTATCACTTACGTTATAGCAGTTAAAAACAGTGGATCCCTTTTTTTTCTCCGTCTTGAAGACTGACACCGGAGTCTCCTTACAGCAATGTTAAATAAACATTTCCTTACAGAAATCTTGACAATTGCAGCTTGTTAATAATTAGACATTTTTCTTTGTTAAAGAATAACAAAAAAATCTTAATTCCTTTGTTAGGCTAAATTAAATGATGCGGAGCATCCACCATTCAAGTCCCTGTGAATGAGTTGTTTCTATAAAAATGACATTTTTAAATATTAAAACAATAGGAAATTGAAATAACAACTAAAATAACAGCAAATTCAGGTAGTCTGACAGATTTTCACCTTTTCGTTACCACACTGTGACAGACTCTCACGTTTAATTTTTTTTTCCCAACTCTGCTATGTTCTGCCTTTCCTAACTGTAGAATATTCTGTCACTGATGGCTTACTGGTATCTGTACCTGAAAACCTACTGCCATATGTATGTGTGTGTGTCTTAACTGGTTGTCCTGTGACATGAAGTGGTGAGGCATCATTCGGCAACGGCGTCTCCCTGCTGTACCACAAGATCAAAGAGCAGCACAGAGAGGCCTGGAAAGGAAGCACAACGAAATATCTTACAGTGTGTAAAATATACAGTATGTGTAAAAAAAATCCCTAGTGCTCAGGTACAGCCTGTGGTATCACCACTTATGGTGGCCTTCTTCTTAGCCAATGATGTCCAGTCATAGATCAGTAAAATAAAGGCCAGGGTCACCTCCATTTTTTGATTACTCTTAAAGATAGATTCAACAAAGAAGGTACGATTTGTTTTTGTTATGTTCACATTCTATGAATATCAGTTATAAAATAAATTTTGTAGCCACTTAGAAATAAATACTGACATTTTATTTTTCACGAGATTATGGACAGTAATATATTCATTAACATAGAACAAAAAGCTTTGACCAATGCCGGCTGTATACTTCAAACAAAAGAGGTTTTGAAGCAAAAAGACATCTTTTGAGCAAGAAAGATGCATCTTTTGTTCTGAGACCTCAAGATTCCAATCTTGAACTTTTGTTGCGGGATATCCACTCTGACAACGAGCTGTATTAGGTCCACTGTCTGAAAATTTGTTGTAATCACAATATTTTACCTTGAAATTTTATGTTTTGGGGCAATGTAAATGCACTTAAAAACACTACAGAATGCTGTTTGAGGGCAATACTAAATATATCAATATGACATTCTGGAATAGCCTAATTAGTCATATGAATCATCCACGCTTCTACAGATTTTTTTCATATATTTTATGCACACGGTGTACTGAATGTCCAAACAATTCTCGGAACAATTCTTGCTGACGGTGTCATCCATGACAATTTCCTTAATATGCTGTGGTAACATGCAACAAACATGTAGGGCGACAGACAGTCACAGCTTGCTGTGCATTTTGCATTTTGCAGCGAATAAGCAAAAGCAAAAACCAAAAAAAAGATGTGGATAAAGCAATGGCTGAGAAGACGGGGTCGGCATGACTGAGATTGGGTTTGATGCGAGACAGTCTGAGTTCTCCACACATTACAGGAGGTTGAGTTGTGAATATTGAACAACAAATTGAATTAACGATTTGAAATCTGGGCTAAGATTACACACACCACACCACAGGATAATCTGGGAAGATAATTATTTAAGAGCAGGAGGGGCAAATCAGCCTCATGATTGGCCTGACTATTGTGTAGGGGGGGCAGGCTTATAATATAATATTGTCACATATACAAGTACAGTGAAGTGAAATTGATTCTTTGTATTTCCCAGCATGTTGGTAAGATGGGGTCACTGTTGGGGCCTTGCTCAAGGGCCCAACTGTGGCAGCTTAGGGGAGCTGAGGTTTGAACCCACAACCTTCTGATCAGTAGCCCAGTGCCCATTGCCCTAACCACTGATCCACCACTGCCCTTAGAATGACTTAGGTCATGCTCTCATGTCTGTGTCATCATAAAACGTTTATTGTTACAGTTTTGAATTTGTGTTGTATAGTCACGTACTTTAAACGTTTATTGACGGAATTCAACAACCACTCTTTGACATCCATTATAAAAAAAAATTTCTAAGTTCAGGGAAACGTGTCAAAATTCTTGTCTGTGGTAAACGCACATACGCTACAGATGTGGTGGATAGAGATTAGGTTGAAAAACGCGCACATGAACAGTAAGGAATGCATGCTTTTGCTGAGATGTTTTCTTTCATGTGTGGGATTTTCGTTTGACCAGGTAGAGATTAAAGACTTTCTTTAATGTTTTCCCATGACTTCATTGAGCTGCAATGCTTTTTGTCCCACACAGGAAACAATCAATTGTACAGTAAACTGCTAAAATCAGGGATCACCGCCTCCAAACAAGCCTCTTAACACACACGCACCATCGGTCTACAACTGAAGGAGTAGAAATGGCCAATGACGCATCTCTCTTGACAAAGCAGAAATAGCAAACTCAAGTCAAAGCACATCCACGCAATGCCTCCAACAGGAAGACAGACATTTGTATGTGCATTTTGTAAAACACGCATCAACAACTTTCTCTACAGCACCAGACTCTTTCATTGTTAATTCGCGTAGGTGAGATTATGAAATCCAGGTATTCCGTGAATCATTCTGCGTTTTCCCAGAGGCCTGCGGGATGGGAATCTTGCAAAGGAAGAGATATTTTGCCTGCAGCAACACTAAAGTGAGTATCTAATAAAAATGACTTGTTTATTTTGTTTGAACCGTGGTAGCTTGTGCCCTGGGGAGCTGTGGGAGGGGGAACGGAGGAGTGCACTTGAAGTTTTCTTTGCACATCTTTTGGTTCCCAACTCGATGACAAAGACACAGCTGAATAACAATGTAATTTTTCTTTCCCCCCCCCCCTCCTTGTTCTGTTTCTCTTTTCTTCTTCCACCTCTCGCTGTTCAAATAATTCATTGAGTCGTGTTTAACTATAAGTCAGCGCTGTGAATTAGACCTGACGTACAAACCACATTATGTCTTTCTTTTTTCTCTTTTCCTTGTTTTTTTTTTTTCCTCCGCCCAACAACCGACTCATTTCTCTTTAATTGAGCAGCAGTGAAGAGATGCAAATGCACACATGCAGGAGATGAGTGACGAGCGAGATGGAGAGGAAAGTGAATTTTAGATTCGAGTCAAATTGAGGAAACAGTGTTCTCGGAGTCGGGTCGAGTGAGAAGTGTCCCATCTCATCAGCCTTGTGGTAGGAGAGGGAGATTATTCAGAGAGACAGGCGGAGGCATCCATCCATCCACCTGCTTCCAGTTTCATCATTCTGCGCTCGGTGAAGACACAACGTTTTTCCTGAGCAGCGAAGAGGGAACAAGGGAAGAGTTCAGCTAATTAAGGGCCGCGGTTGGATATTATTGATGACAGCTAAAGCTTGGTGGCTCTAAATACAACAAACTTTATGCTAACTTTATGTTCAACTACATAGTTTCATAGCTGCCAAACTGAAGCTATTTAACCGTCTGATCATTATGGCTTTATGAATTATTCGTTAATAATAAGTTAAAAGTCGACCTTTATTTACTCTTGATTTTCACTGTTTGATCTGTATAAAAACCACAATAAGTATTTAAAAATTGCATAATCGTCAAAGACAGCTTGTAGGTTGGGTTCTTTGTATTTTGGTTCTATGTACAAACATTCACTAAACTGAATAATCTGCAAGTTTCAAACTCAAACTATTCCTTTCTTCCTTTCTTTCTTCATTATTAAGTTTTATGTTGATGAACTTGTTTTTTTGCATAAGCTTATTGTCAATGGGTCAGTTTGCATATCTGGTCATGTGACCTTTCAGGGAAAATGGTATTCATGTGCATGTTATACATATAGAGCTGTTTATAAGCGTTATGGATATGACATCACATACCACATAGACCACATGTAAGAGCCGTGTCTGAATTCGTTCCCTATTTACTATTCGGGGTGCAGCCATTTTGTAGTGTTGTCCAAATTCTCAGTGGACAAATTATATCCCCTGGATAATTCACTATATTATTACCCATAGTGCACCGTAAATCCAGTGTACAACCGATGTAGTACACTACTTCCACACTAAGTACCACAATGCATAGCGATTTCTTTCAGCTCGAAATTTCCTTGTCAGGATAGAAACCGGAGTAAATAAAACTGTTGTTTAACGACCACTAAAGCCAACAGGACCCTGTTAGTGGTGTCTTTAATCCAGATAGAAGCTTTCAATACTTCTGTATTTTTGTGGTTTTGGTTTGCAAAGTAACGTTCGGATTGTTTATGTAACCCTGAGTGACGATGATGTGTTTCCGAAGCACTCACCAGTGTTGTCTGAATTCAGTTCGGTGTCTCCCTCACTGCTGCCCCCTACATATAGTGTTCTATATAGAACAGTCTATATAGTAAATAGTGAACGAGTGAGTTATGGAGTGATTTCAGACACAGCACTACATTCCAGAAAGGTGATAGTTCCCCAATTTTGCATGCCTCAAAACAGGCCCCCTGTGCCTTAATAACAAACTTCCAGCATGGGGCATAGATTTAGGAAATCAACTGGCTTCCCTAAATGTTCACAAACTGACAACCAAGTTTACATTTAAAAGTAAACATTTTTGGATGTTATTCTCTTAGGAGTAGTGGATTTTCCCCTTTGATTTCAGCTCTGCACACATTTATTATTTGAAACAAGGTATTTAATTATATGTTAAACAGTTTTATATTCAATATTTTACCATACAGCACGCACTCACTCATTGAAATAAACTGAAGTTACTCAATTAAATGCTGTTATGCAACCGAGCCTAATTCTTTGTGTGGGTAACATTTTCAGGCAAAGTAAAAAAAGTAGGCGTGGCCTGAAACATCGCAATCTAATGGCACTATATTTAAGCAATTTTTCTTCCAAAAATAATGCCGAAAAGACGTTAAAAACTGAAAATTTGAAAGAACAAGAACAGAGGCTATATTTGTAGTTTGTGTTTAGTTGTCGTTTTGATTTTCATGTTTGTATATTTCATTTCAGATTTTGAAAATGTGTTTTACATGTTAGTTTTAGTTTTTGTTAACCCTGACTCAGCCAAATTAAGTCACATTCGTTGTGAAGGATGTCATTGAAGAGTTCAAAAGAGGAAGGAGTATATTAATAAAAATCAGGTCATGATGATACAATACTACTGCATTTTCTTTTTTAAACTCAGTTTCAAAGAAAAATGAGAAATAACGTAAATGCATCTTAAATACTTTGATCTGTTATAACTATTGAATGGAATATGAAATGTGGTCACAATTTAGGCTACATCATGTTAAAACTGAACTGTATTACATACCGAGGTATAAAATTACATTTGATCCATACGCTCTAAAAAATGCTGGGTTAAAAACAACCCAACCTGGGTCCTTTGGAAACCCAGTGCTGTTTAAGTATTGGACAGAACACATGCTGGGTTATTTTAACCCAACTGGTTGGTTTATGCAATTTAACCACTGTGCTGGGCTGTTACAACGACCCATCTGTTTAGGTTCTTTTTTACCATCAATGCTGGGTTGTTTATTTCTCCTGATCTTAATCTGATATAATTTAAATTTAAATATAATTGAACAAAATACACACATTAATTCGAATTCATAATTAAAAACATGTTTTTAAACCAAATTTTTATTTTTTATTTTTTAT
>JAOUQW010000038.1:22827573-22846162 GCA_028565825.1 Olivaichthys viedmensis | reverse complement strand
GTTGAAGATGTCCGTTAGGACATCCGCAAGCTGTTCGGCACATCCCCTGAGCACCCGGCCAGGTATGCCATCAGGACAAGCAGCCACCAACCACCAATCTTATAGAACACCTTATTCAGACTCCCCGAGGGGTTGTAGTATGCAGCCGCCCCTACCGCCTACCCGAACACAAGAAAAAGGTGGTTCGGGGGGAGCTCGAGGCCATGCTCGACATGGGCGTAATCGAGGAGTCCCACAGTGACTGGAATAGCCCCATTGTCTTGGTACCCAAGCTGGGGGAGGGGTGGTCCGGTTCTGTGTCAACTTTAGAAAGGTCAACGTGGTGTCTAAGTTTGACGCGTATCCCATGCCACGCATTGATGAATTGCTTGATCGGTTAGGTGCGGCTTGTTTTTACTCGACACTGGATTTGACCAAGGGATATTGGCAGATCCCCTTAACGCCATTATCCCGTGAGAAAATGGCCTTCTCCACCCCATTTGGCTTACACCAATTTGTCACACTTCTGTTCAGGTTGTTCGGGGCGCCGGCCACGTTTTAACGGCTCATAGACCTCATCCTCCGCCCACACGGGGCCTATGCCTAGGCCTATTTAGATGACATCATTATCTATAGTAATGACTGGCAGCGGCATATGCAGCACCTTAGGGCGGTCCAGGTGCGTCCCCAAATTGGCAAAACTGCAGCAATTGCGACCTGCCCAAGGCCTAAGACCAAAAAGGAAGTGAGGCAGTTCTTGGGGCTGGCGGGGTATTATCACAGGTTTGCGCCTGACTATTCGGAGCTCACCAGCCCCCTGACTGACCTCACTAAAAAGGGGGGTTCAGACCCGGTCCAGTGGACGGAGCCCTGCCAACGGGCCTTCAGCCAGGGAAAAGCAGCCCTGTGTGGGGGTCCCGTTACACTCGTCTGACTTCTCTCTCCCTTTCTGTTTGCAGACCGACGCGTCGGACAGGGGGCTGGGAGCCGTGTTAGCCCAAGTGGTGGACAGGGAGGAGCGCCCGGTGCTGTACCTTAGTCGGTACAGCACCATAGAGAAGGAGTGCCTCGCCATCAAATGTCCTCACCCTCCGCTACTACCTGTTGGGCAAACCCTTCACCCTCTGTTCGGACCACGCCCTGCTCCAATGGCTCCATCGCATGAAGAACACCAACGCGCAGATCACCCGTTGGTATCTGGCTTTGCAGCCTTTTAAGTTCGAGGTGGTCCACAGGCCGGGGGTGCAGATGGCTGCGGCAGACTTTCTCTCCCGCCAAGGGAGGGCGCTGCGTCGGGCAGTACAGATAAAATTGTATTTGTGATTAATTAACTTAATCTCACACTGGAAATATGAGAGAAACATTTTGTTCATAAGAATTTCTCGGGGTGCTAATAATTGTGACAGGTGGTTTTGTTTTATAAAAAAAGTTTTGGAAAAGGGTTTTTTATTTTCTTAGAAATTTACTTTAATTATAGGTTATATTTCTCTTATATTTTTATTGTGAGACTAAGCTCATTAACTCATTAAGACTTTTTTTTAATAATCTTTTTTACCCATCTTTACAAGGGGTGTTAATAATTCTGGAGCTGACTGTATATATGGAAATAGACCCCCCAATTGTCTTGCTTGGGGATCCTCCTAATGGCAGGTGTGTGTGCAAATATGAGCATATACAGTGCTTTCAGAAAGTATTCAGAGCCCTTCACTTTTTCCCCATCTTGCTTCATTATACAGCCTGACTCTGAAATGGATTAAACTCAGATGCATCCCTTTCCATTGAGATGTTTCTACAACTTGAATAAAGTTGATTGGACATGATTTGGAAAGGCACACCTCTCTCTACATAAAGCCCCACAGCTGACAGTGCATGTTATAGCAAATAAACAAGGCTTGAGGACAAAGGAATTGTCCGTAGACCTGTAAGACAGGAAAATGTCAAGTCACAGATCTGGAAAAAGGGACAGAAAGATTTCTGCAACTTTAAAGGTTCCGAAGAACACAGTGACTTTCATCAAGGAAAGGAGTTTGGAACCACCAAGAATCTTTGGCCACCCAGCCAAACTGAGCAATGGGGAGAAGAGCTTTATTCATAGAGGCAATCAAAAAAAAAAACGAAAGTCACACTGACGGAACTCCAGAGGTCATGTGTGGAGATGGGAGAAGGACAACCATCTCTGCAGCACTCCACCAATCAGGCCTTTATGGTACAGTGATCATACGGAAGTCACTCCTCAGTAAAAGGCACATGATGGCTTTCTTGGAGTTTGCCAAAAGGCACCTATAGGACTCTCGGGTCATAAGAAACAAGATTCTATGGTCTGATGAAACCAAAATGTAACTCTCTGGTCAGAATGGCAAGCGTTACATCTGGAGAAAACCAGGCACCGCTAATCATCTAGCCAATTCCATCCCAATAGTGAAGCTTTGTGCTGGCGGCATCATCCTGTGAAACGGTTTAGCAGCTTGGACTGGGAGGCGAAGGTTCACCTTCTAACAGGACAAGGACAGGTAACACAAAGCCAAGATAATGCAGCACTGGCTATGGGACAAGTCTGTGAATGTCCTTGAGTGTCCCAGCCAGAGCCCGGACTTGAACCCGATTAAACATCTCTGGAGAGACACGAAAATAGCGGTACAGCAACGCTCCCCATCAAACCTGATAGAACTTGAGAGCTTCTGCGGAGAGAAATGGGAGAAGATCCCTAAATCCAGGTGTACCAAGCTTGTGGCATCATACCCAAGAAGATTTAAGGCTGTAATTGCTACCAAGGTGCTTTAACAAAGTACTGAGTAAAAGGTCTGAATGCTTGTGTAAATGTGCCATTTCAGTTTTTTTTATACATTAACAAAACTTTATGAAAACCTGCTTATGCTTTTTCATTATGGAGTATTTTTTGCAGATTGATGAAAAAAGATTATTCAATCCATTTTAGAGTAAGGCTGTAATGTAATAAAATGAGGACAAAGTGAAGGGGTCTGAATTCTTTCTTACTGCACTGTATATATGTAATATGTTTAGTATTCCCTCCATTCTAGTGAAAAATTTAAATTAAATGTGTGTGAGCGTCTCACCCCTCTGTGCTGTAGCACTGTGGTGGTCTGGAGGAAGGGTAGATGGTATCTTTCAGGTGTGTGGTCCCTTCCATGTGCAGCCAGGTGGGGGGTGGAGACGACAGTGGCCCCCAGTAACTCTCCTCACTGACTGAACTCAGCAAGACCTCTGCGAGTCTCCTCGCTACTGCCTGCACAATAACAACAGTGTGTGTGAGAGAAAGGGGAAATACTACATGTTAAAAAAAAAAAATTTGACAAGCAAGCCTGCGTTTTCTATTATTGGGCTCACTGTCTGATCCAATGACCTCTCACCTTACGAATGTTCTGAGACCCGCGACTCTCCACCACCCTCAAGACCCGACGCAACTGGTGAGTCCCCTGTGCCAAATGACTGATGGCCACACACACACACACACACACACACACAACAACAGAAGGCAGGATTGAGTAGTGAGTAATATGAGGACAGAACAGGTTAAATAGAACACTCCTCTAGTGAGTACAGAAGGGAGAACAAGAATAGCACTGATGACTTCAGCGTCTGATACCAAGACAAGCCCTGCTGTGAAAGAAATGAATGAATCAGGCTCGGGATATTGACAAGGAGATAAAAGCTGTAGAGGATGACCGCCCCCTGGTGTCTCACTGGAGTGCGACAGACATACACAGCTGACCCAAACCTATTCAGTTACACCCATAGGGGGGTACTGACCCCTGCTGGACATTATTAAAATATCTCATCCAGTTCAGGCTGGGGCCTTAGGTTTAAATTTCTTAGACAAATTATAAGCGCATTTTTGCGTGACTAGTGTGTTTCCATCAGCTACTGCTAAATGAATATTCTGAAAAGAACACAACAAGATTATACAATCAAAAGAGCACCATCACACAGTCATGGGCTACGTTCAAACGTGCATACTACTGTACTAAACAGTATGTCAAAATAGTACATCCCCATAAGTTACCATAATTACCATAAGTGGAATAGATACAGTGTGGTATGGACAAAAATAGCACACTGCGATGGAGATATACCCTGAAATATATTAAAGTAAACTCGTGAACCCATGATGTGTCAAGGTTAAAGAGTGGCTTGGATCAAAGATTGGCCTGCATTAATGAATTGTTGATTTGTTAGAGGGCTTATTTGAATATTACAATTTTCTCCAATATTATTATTGCAAAGGCCAGAATTGCGATAACAATGAACAAACGATATATTGTGCAGCCCTCGTGTGCGGTTTAAGACACAGATTTGAAGAGAATGAAATGAATGTCCATTAGGATTCCAATAACTGAGCCTATTTTGTCCAATACGCACCCATGTTAATCAATGTGGCCTTTTATACCAGGTGCGTGCGGAATTGTTTCTAGCTAGAAACACTACAAAATACAATATTTATGCTATATTGTGCATTCTAGACCCATCTAAACAGTACATGGATATATTTCAGCTTGTAGCCTTACTGCAGCAGCACACGCCTTCGCGTTGGTTAAAATTCAGACTTTGTGAAAGTTCTAACTGCCACAGCATAGGAGTGAAAATATGTTTTGGATTAACAAACTTTATTTGAGCATGCACATATGCATGTTTATAACAGTCTAACCTTTGCCCGCTATATATACTGACCCAGTGCAAGACTACGTGCCTAGTGAAAAATAAGCGTGTCTTAAGCGCGCTTATTGTGTAGAAAATGGGGTTTAGGCATTTTCCTTCCCGTTTTCTTAAGTGCAAATTCAAAATTCATGTAAAAACAAGTGAATGAAAATCCCAGGAGGGTAAAGAATAGTGTGTGGTTTCTCACACACTTACCCTTTATGTAGCAAGCACAGATATGCGCTCTGGATGGCAGCCTGCAGGAAGTAACCCGGGTCCACCTCTGATACTGATACACTGCTTTTGGCTGTCTTGGCACTCGGCGTGCAAACAATCTATTGAAGTAGCAAAACACAGAGACATGAAACACAAAAACATCTTCTACTGTTATGAAAAACAGCAGCTTTTCATACAAAATCTTTACAAATATCTGTGTGTATCAGTCAATACACACACTTCATTCTAAATGCATATAAAGACTGGGGCAAAAGTCAGATAACAGAATTAACAGACTCAGCTAACTTAAGCTTAAAACACACAGACCTTGTCTAACTCCTGCAGGTAAAGCAGGGCAGTATCACAGGCCCGGAGGTAACAGGACAGACATTCCTCCTCTCTCTCAGAGAGGCGAACGCGTGAGGCGGCAGACATTGTCTGATGGTCCAGAGAGAGACCTGCAAACAGAGACGAAGACTTTGAAAACACAGAAGCTCCATCTGCCTTTGATAAAAGCATGATATCGTCAGCGGTAAAGAATAATGTGAGAGGGAAAGAAAAAGATATTATTAGACTACATTGAACAAAAAAGGATATAAGCTCCTGTGTCTTCTAAACATGTAGATAATAATTGCTATCTCCCTGTCCCCCTTGAGAGAGAGAGTCCAGGCCTCCAGCAGAGCTTTGGCATGGGAGGTTGCGAAGGTCATTAATATACAAATTAATCTGTGTAGACCTCCTAGGTAGCAGGAAGGGAGGAGGGGAACAGACGCCAGGCTTAATCAAATAAGGAACTCATAATTCAGTGGCACCAGTCCATCCCTCATGTTCTGCTCTGGGTACCAGAAACCATAAAACGGGTCACCAGAAATCATGCACAGACTTCGACCCAAAACCCCGACCCAGTATTCAGCCTTGTAATCCTGGGTCACTTCAACACAGCAGTTGCGCTTACAGAACAGAAACTGAGTGGGAAGGATTGGACAGAAGGTCGCCTCGGCTCTGCATGTGTTGCATCTGGTGTGAATTCTAGATTGGGATAGCATCTATTGGATGTGGTCGCATGCGGTTTTACTGTATAGCACACACATAGAGTGAGGACTGCACTCAGTGAAGGTCTGCTTCCTTCCCTCTGCATTGAGAGAATGTGTGTGTGTGGAGATTACTATGGCAATGCTAGTGAAAGATGCATGGTCATTGTCACACAGTGGTGTCCTCCAGCATCTATAACCAGACACAAGGCGCTGTGCCAGCAGAGCTTAGAGTCATTACTCAGTAAGGTCATCGATCGGGAAGTGTGTGCTGCCGTTTTCGTTGCTCAGAGATCACCCAAGCCTGGCTGGCTTTGTAAGGAGCTGGTTCGCTTTGCTCCTAAAGACATATGCTATCTGGGTTCTGGCTGCTATAACGTAAGTGACTAACTTGTGTCACGGACGTGCCACAACATTAAATAACTATAAAAAAATGTCTTATTTTTAACAAAGAAAACTGTGTAAACGTTAGGTAGTTGCCATGGTATAAGCTTAAAAAAAGCACCTCGGCCTCCATCGCATCACATCACCCCGTCGTTGATTACTTTCCTATATCTTCACGCCCCGTTGTGCTTAAGTCCTTATGTAGAACCTATGTAGTGCACTGTATGCACAATAAAACACCAGATTCAGTCATAGAAAGAGTGACTCAGATAATGCCTGTTGGAAATTGTTACCTGATTACATGTAATATCACTTTAAGGACACATACTTTGTTCGTTTTCTATTTATTGATATTAATGTACATAATTTAAAAGTATGTGAAAATAAAAGTATGCCATAAATTACAAGCATTTAATCAGATACCTTTTCCTACATCAAGCTGCAAGGGTTATTTAGCCAGTTAGTTTAGGAAACACGTTAATAGACGTATGAGTAAAAGTTAAACATAGAAACTTAAACATTCAAATGTGGATTTTTTTTGTTTTTGAATATACAAACAATATGAAAATAATATAAAAAATATTCCAATATTAAAATTCGTTCTGGCAGCCCTAGTGTAGGCATGGGATATAGGGGTAGAACACAATGACTCATGATAAGCGTTCAAGTCAATCTGTTTTCAATTTAATATTCTGGGACAACTATAAATAGTCCACTTTCTTACAGGCAGTGACGCAGATTTCTACGCATCCCTTGCTGTTCTCAGGTTTTATCCATTTTATTTTCGAGATACGATGCATAAGCAAATCAAACAGACAAGTGGAAGTGAATAACCGCAAGATATTTTCTTCTCAAATGTCCTGGTTGTAAAAGGTTCACCTCCCGTCCTACAAGTGTGAGCATACCTGAGGCATGCTAATCTGTGGAATGGAGCAGATTCAGAGCCTCCTGAGACAACTTCCCCGCTGCATTTAAACAGCCTAAGTTCATATATAGAAATGTTGTTTTAAAGTACCTAACACTCTGAATCCCCAGGTCATCACAGTTTAGCCAGTTGCATTGCAGCTCGACCCTTGCCTGTGTTTGGAAGAGTGTTGCAGATCGGGATGTCTGCCATTTCTCAAACCTAATTACTGGATGGTGGAACACAACAGCCGTGCTCCCAAGTGACACCCCATTGAAACTCTCCTCTATTTTGTTGAATCACAAGTACTGCTTGTGGCAACTTGGATTTGGTTTTCTTTAAACACATTCTGTGGATAGGCGCTGTGATGTAGGAGGCAGCTCAAGTATAAATAAAACAAAAGGCAAAACATAGTATTTAGTCTGGGAGTAAGTACATGTTGTTGCAGCGTAATAACCTTCTATTACATTATTGTTAGGATTCCATCCAACCTAATTAGCAGAAATGGAGCCTTTTGCACAAAGTCAGGCATCATTTCAAAGTGACTTGTACCTTTGATGACGAAGGCCTCTGCCAGCAGGCGCAGATGGTAAAGAGGCTGCTCATCCCGGGTGAACTCCTCAATGCCAGCTCGAGCACACATGCCTTGGGCATCTCGATAGTGACCCTGTGCAAAGTGCACTTTGGCCAGTAGGAGTAAAGCTTCGTTCAGGTACCGCGGCTGGGGAGACACACACAAATGTTGTGATTCTCAAACTTTAAAGCGTGATGAATACTCAGAGCTTTTTTTCGAGACTGCATTTAGTGAAAGCCACAGCAGAGGCTTTCATGTGACTGCCTGTAACGCGCTGTGCACAGGAGAATAGGCAGGACACAAGTGCGTAAGATCGGTGTGATTTGACACCCTCTATGGATTACGACGCTGATTTATGGATAAACCCTAAAATAAAACACACCGATCTTACGCACTTGTGTCCTGCCTATTCTCCTGTGCACAGCGCGTTACAGGCTGCATTGATTGATATAGATTTATATCACCATAATCCAGGACTAATAAAATGCTAGCTTGAACAGTTTTCTTTCTACTAGCAAAACTAAAATGTGTACAAAGAGAACAGCTTATCATCAATCCAGATGCCAAATGTTTGTAGTTTAAAACTACAAAACTCATGTTGCTTTACATGACAGAAACATGTTCAATAAAAATCAATATCTGGAAATCAATCATTTTCTCTTCCCTTCATTTAACACTCGCTTGAGGCTGTGTTTTCTGCAGGATTTCTGTTAAATTACTTTTTCCAGGTTCATTCATATATAATATATAATATATAATAATACTGCCCTAAGATCAGAACGCTGAGGAACCTCTTTAACAAATTCAAGAACCTGGTTGTTTCTCATAAGCTACAACACACGGGGTTCTGTTACGAACATCATTAGTGAACCAAATGAGTGCCTGTCAGTCGAAGTCAAGAGAAATTAGCCTTTGCAGAAAAAAATCATTATCAAATGCCTGTCAAATCTGTATCAAATGCCTTTGACAAGCCCAGAAAAAGAACAGTACAATTTTTATTTGACTTACATGGACCTACAATATCATTTGCAACAAGTGTCACTGCTATAAATGTACTACAACTAAGCCAAAAATCTAAATAGAAAGCTACGCAACTTATTTATTGGCAATTCTAAACATTTTTGCTAAATAGGAAAGCTTAGAAAATTGTGTATAATTATTAGAATCATTCATGTCATCTACTTAAAGAAGAGATGTAGCATCAGCTGTCCAAGCTAGGGAGACTACCAGCATTTATACAACATTTAATAATCATAATCATACAAAATAAAGTTCACTTAAATTTGCAGGAAAGTAGATTTTTTATTTGTATGCATTACACGATTTTTTAGATTGATAATAATGAAGGAATTTAAAACATATGTAGCATCCAATGGTACATTGTGTGCTCCATAAAAAAGTTGCTGATATCATTAACCGTTGGACTATTAAACCGATGAGTGGCTGAGATAAAATGCCTCAATGATAGTAAAAAATAATAATAATGTTAGAAATAAATGCATTGTTTGGCCGTTTTTAGCACTTCACCATCATGCAGATAGTTTCCAGATTGTTTGCAATATTTTATGTGTTATTCATACTGTATAATTGCTATTGTAACAATATAAGAAGCTACCGAAAACATGCCGTAGAACCTCTAATCAACTATATTGATTATATGTGCATGACATTTATGTGGTTTACTGAATAACATTAGAATTTGAATAAAAAATAAAAGGTTAAAAAAAGACAGAAATGGTAATAATAACCAACACAGCATCTATGTCAAGCCTACAGTTTGAACATGTAGAGAGAAGGCACCTCAGTGTTATGCCAGTCATAGCTTAATGGTTTATTCAGGGATTTTTGTATAAATTTTTAAACTTTTGACAAGATGTGGGTAAAGGCTTTTTAAATGAAGACATAGACATAGAGTTAAGGTGTTAAATATTGTTCTGTGACTCTCGTGTGTTTATTGGTTATGACATCTCAGTGCTTTCTGAACCTAAAACTATCACCTGCACTTTTAACCACACCACAGAGCACGCAATCAGAAGCCCTGTGTAGACACATTTTTCAAAATCTCCACTCTTAGTAAAATCTAGAACCCTTAAGGGTTCTTCAGTTGTCCCTCTGGGGGACCTCTTAAAGGTTCTATGTAGAACCCTAAAACAGAGTGATTCCCTATCAGAAAGGGATTTGAGTAAGAATCCTTTTAGGAAGCTAAGAACCCTTAACTATCCAAAGAACCATTTGAAGAACCCTTTAAAAATAATTTTTTGAAGAGTGTGGCCCTATTGACAATTAAAGGTCATGGAGCTATAACTGCTTAAAGTCTAAGAAATTATGAAGTGTACCTCACCCGAAAACACTCATGTGCCCCCTGCTTGCTTTTACAGTATTTGCTATTAGCCACATTAACATATACACTTTTCCTCGTAAGTATTGCGTCATTTACGCCAGTGTGGTTCTGTCCAGAGCCATGGAGAACATGATGGTTGAAGTTAATGAAACTCTAGTAGTCTTGGAAAAAGGGGATGTACTGTAGGTGGACAAAAATAGCAAGAATAAAGTCTGGAGAGCATTGGGTGTTTCTTTGAGAGGGGGCAAGGCAGGAATCTGAGAGGCAGAATCATAAAGCACTTCTGGCGCTTCCAGACAGTTTGCTTGTTAGCAGGCCATGGCAGGCCGTGCAGAGGCTAGAGGTTAATTTGGTATCGGGCGCCGTGTTAAACAAAGGTCAGCGCTACAAGTCCTTAAGTCATAAACAAGTGTGGTTAAGAACCGCGTACACACCTAGGCCCAGGTTAATGAATATTCGATGAGCATTTTTTTCCCCCCTGTCGCTTCCCTCAGTTCGTATCCTGAAGGGGATTTCAGCTAAAAGAATTGGCTTTAATCTCCTTTTTTAATCAAAGACATTATTCGGTTCATCACTATGTGGTTTTTAAAGGATTCTCTAGTGGGAGAGTAGGATTGATAATAATGGAGTGGTAGTACAGCTACTGCCATAATGTAATATGCACACACACACACACACACAGACACACACACACCCGCGCGCACACACACTCGTACAATATTGACCTTCTTGGTGTACTGCAGCTCATTCTTGACTTTATTGGAAGGGAGCCAGGAAGCCTGACTTGTTAAGTGATACTGAATGAAAACACAATGGAGCCGTGGAGACACAACTTGGGTTTCACGAGCTTTTCTATCCGCCATTGTGGCAGTTGCCTGGAGAGGAAAATGAGAATGTTTCCCTCCGTCTGTGTTCCAAAAAAAGACGACATTTTAACCTTGTTGACCTGTCCTCCTAAAGCACTGCTGTTCCGCAGCTCCATGTTTTCTTTGATGGTGAAATGAATAAAGCCACCGAACTACTTAAGGCATTAGCAGGATGGCCGAATGGCTTCTCGCCATTGATGAGGGTTTGTGAAAATGCAAAACTGATTTGCTGGAGACAAAAGAAAGCCTTAGTGCAGTGCAGACTATGCACTCGTTGCGTGTCTTGGAGTAATGCCTCAATCCCCGACTGACGCAAAAGTGGTAACTCAACAGTAATAGCATCCCAGCGAAGGACAGATGGGACTGTTTTTCACCCTGCCTCAAAAGACACTGGGGTGCTCAGATGGACAGTGGCACAGTTGATTCGCTGGCACAACCTGCCTCACCTTTCGCAGCCCCCGAAGACCTGAGAGGGAGGGGAGGCGAAATGAAAAGATTACAGAGCAAGCTGGAGCGGGGTTACAGAGAGGAGGGGTAGGTCAGCAGGAGCCAAGGGGAGAGAGGAGGAGAGAAGAGAGGGGAGGAGGGTATCCCTGAGTTGCCGAAGGCAGTCAGTGGTGAGAGGATGGAGGGGAGAGTCTAGACTGTGCTGACCTTTGCAGCCGAGGGCTTTCTCTCCAGGGTCAGCCTGGATATGGAGGAAGGATAATGGAAAAACCTCGAGGGAGTTTTCAAATGAAAACCAGATTGGCTGGCGGAGTGTATTCTCCCCCTCCCTCGCCTGCCCCACCAACCCCTTCTCCATAATCCCCATACTGGATGGAGTTAATAGCTTGGAAATAATGGCGAAGCGTTGCCTTGATCAAAAATGGAGCATGGGACGTTGGTCGCCTCTTCAAACGCCCAGATCCCTCCATGCCTACCTTATATCAGGCAGGGTGGGTTATGGACTCCAGCCAGAATGTGATTCCAGTCTCTCGCTATGGCCTCCAGACCTGTGCCAGATATGTATCTGAGGCATGTATGACTATTTGAAATAGGATCATGCAACAATATGAGATGTTGAGCAATGTTACTTGAACACAGTGTACATTATATTCTATTGTGATCATTTTCATAGGAGTGACTTGAAACCTCTTCTTTAAATAATTTTTTTTTTTTAAACTGTTGCATGAAGTTTGGTCAATGTTATTTACACAGCCTCCAGCCCTGAAGTGAAGACCGAGGTCAGCGGCTCATAATAAATTATTAGTTAGCCCTGTCATCGCACTACACCATTCCTCAGACTGAAGCTAATTGAAGCTAATAAGGCACATCAATAGATCCTTTATGAACTCCATCTTGATTGCGATTGAAATATATCTAGACTTTGCCATGGTTACTCCTGACCTCTGAACCCGCTGTACACTGCGTGTAAGAGTGTGGGGGAGAGAAAGAGGGGAGTGCGAGGCCAAGTTCAGGGCACGAGTGCTCACTGCAATTTGGAGGAAATCCACCGAGCCTCGGAGATGAAAAGAAAAGAGCTTTGTGTGGATGACAGTGATGCCTGAGAGTGGCTATACAGTCCCAGGCCGCCTTGGTGGAGGGCCACGGATCCTCCACCCCTCAGTGGAAGTGGTCTCTATGATCCCAATCCTGAAGGCATGCACCCCCCAAGGGGAGGGAGTTAGTGAAAGTACCCTTATAGTGATAAAGTTTTTTTTCATGCCTTCCAACTCCTCTTGTACTAGGGCTGTACAATTAATTGTATTTTAATCATGATCACAATTTTTGGCAAGTAAATGCACATTCAAGGAGAATTCGAGGCTGTGTTCCAAACCGCATATATAGTACACACTAAATAGTATATCTAAAAAGTAATGAACAATTGGTGACATAGACGATGTACTTATCTTCTGACGTTATCATCATATCCTCAGTATTACAGCGTTATAACATTAATTCAATTTTATTCAATTCAATTTTATTTGTATAACACTTTTAACCATAGACATTGTTACAAAACATCTTTATAGATCTAGACCCCTAATGAGCAAGCCAGAGGTGACAGTAGAAAGGTAAAACTCCCTGAGGCAACATGGGGAAGAAACCTTGAGAGGAACCAGTCTCAAAAGCGGAACCAATCCTCTTCTGGGTGACACCCGATAGTGGGATTTTCATTACAGTGGACAATCATATAGAAAAACAGCACTAAATGTGTTTAAAGGATACACAGTGTTTGGTATGATCATATTGTAAATAGGAGTCCTGGAATCAGCAGATGATAGTATTTATGATTACAGCAGCAGTTCTTAGGAAGTGCAAGTCGATAGTATTCAGTTGAGATTATTCAATGAAGCAGGAAGGTGTCATAGGCATTAATTGTTTTTTGGGAAGAGCAAATCTTTATTGTATCTGGGTGAGATTATCCAAAGCAGCAGGAGGTGAGCCATAAGTGCAGAAAACTCCAGACGAGGAAGCAGGAGATGCAGAGCAGAAGTAGAGCATTAGGCTCAATCAGGCAGATCCGGAAGGTGAGAGGAGCCACAACAAGAAAACTGTGTCAGGATCTGGCATCGGCATCACATCGAGCAGCAAGAGTGCACGTGAAGCTCGACACACAGAGAGAACAGATTATTAGGTATGATCTTATCATACAGTGGCTGAAAAGGGTGCACAATGTGATCAGAGTGCAAGCGGGGACTCTGGCAGGTCTAGGCCCATGACCTTTACACTCATGGGAAAACCCTCCTAAAGCCAAGCACTTTATTTATGAATTCTCAGACTTTGTGTTCTTTATTGTTCCTCGCGCTGATTATCTCCTGATTCATATTTGTTTTCCATCCAAGCCTTTAGTTAAAGAGTTTGACATCTGGTTGGCATGGACATACACATGATTTATTATTCATTAGGATTTTCAGCCTGGAATGTTGACTTAAATTATATAACCCATTAATGGTTGATGACACATTCCATGTCTAGTTCCACCCAGTGTTTACAGATGTATATATAGCTGCTCCTCTAGCCTGCACTAGTGAGGCTCACGCTCCATTTCTGAGAAGTTGGTCACTATGTTTAATTCCATTTGCAGAGACATCTTGGACTCCAAAGGCCTGAAGCCTAACCTTAAAAACTCAGGCAGGAGAGCAGGAAAGCTGGGCAAAAATGGAGCAAAAATCAGACTGATTTACTAGATACTGTATTAATGTTCTGTTAGATATAGAAGAACAAGTTTTTTCCCCCTAACAAGTTCAAGAAGTTTTTTTTCTTAATTTTGTTATTGGCTACGCTGAGGGTATCAGTTCCTGCATCCCACCTCCTGCCTACACCCCCCTCTGAGCCTACCATATGTTCTCTGCCCTTAAGCCAGTTTAAGCCTCTGTCTTTTTCTCATTTTAGTGACACCCATCCTCACTCATATGAAGTCTACTTCCAGCCCCATGAACACAGTTCTCTGGCCATAAAAAAGTGTGGAACGCTCTTGGTTTCAGTATTTCTTCCATTGTAAATTGCAGTCAAGCCAATGGTACGGTTCTCTCCTGTCTTAAACATGCAGTGGTTCAGCCACTTATCAAAAAAGCCTAACTGCTTCAATCCTCTAAATTGCTGTTTTTATCAAAGTGCTTTCTTCTCTCTTAAATGAAAATATCATTCAGCATCTGCGGTATAGAGACAGCTCTCCTTAAAATGCACAAAAACCTATTCCTCTCTGATGATTCTGGAAATTGAGTCGTTTTGATTTGGCTGGACAGAAATCCTCTTTATGATACGGTTGACCATGCTATTACTTTTTGGAGTGTCTCAAGCAAGAGGCATTCAGGGCACTGTCTTAAAGTGTTTTGTCTTTTAACTGAAAAACAGAACATTCTCTGTAAACGATTGGTAACTACTCTCTGGGGAACCTCAAGTCTCCATTTTAGGCCCTATTATAGTTCTTATTTCTGTATATGCTCCCATTTGGTTCTATTTTTCAAAAATATATTCTTGAAATAATAATAATATTTTCTACCATTTCTATACTGATGACACGTCCACCTGAGGCCAAGTGATGAACATTCTTTAAAGTCCCCTTTTAATTGCCTTGAAGGCACCAAGCTTCCTTTGTGAGAGCATCAAAACACATATTACAATATTTAGCTGGTTGCTTACACAAAATTTATAGATGATATCTACTCCAGACTGAAATTTAGCAGTCAATTGCTTCTTAAGTTAAATCATTTCTTTCATTTATGGATATGAAAATAATTTTTCTGCTTTTCTCACTTTTCTCACTTGAGTGTTATAGTTATTTGTACATGGGTGTCTGTCAGTCATCCCAGTCTTTAAAATGCAGCTGCTACACTCCTAACTGGCACTAGAAGGAGGCATAATATCTTCCCTATACTGGACTCACTTCACTAACTTCCTATTAAATAGAGAATTGATTTTAAGGTTTTATTATTGGTTTATAAAAGCTCTACATGACCTGGCACAGCTTTAGATTTCTGATCTCCTCAGTCCCCAATCCACTCGTTGGCCTATTCTATTCTCCAACCGATTGTTTTGTCCACAGTTCCGGTTGTTCCAAGGTTGTGGAATAGTTTATCCTTTTACATTAGCCCTTTACACACCACTGACACTTTCAAATCCCACTGTACAAGATCTTTGGCATATGAGCCTGCACAAGGTCTCTACTGTATTGATACTTGTGCATAGTGCCAAATCTTTTATTGTGCAAGTTTCATTTAAATTTTTAGCTTGAATAAATTTGAGCACATTTTCCAGCACTTTTGATTAACCTCAATTGTTTTTAAATATGTTTTACTCAATAAACTTGACTTTTTACATGTCAGAATTCCTAGGAATGTTGTTTAAGACCATGGTGTTAATGCTGCAAATGCTGTTATGTTTCCTTAATATTAAAACAACAACAAAATATTTTTGAGATTGACAGTAAAACTAGAAATAAATGTCAAAACTTGGGCCATTAATTTACACATCGTAGCATGAGATGCCTTGGGAGCTTAGAGTGTTAAGTTATCATGAAGAGAATATACATAACAATGGGTAACACTTTACGTAAGGGTGGTGTTCATAGGGCTACATTACACCTATATAAGACATTTTTAAGGTTTTCTAACAGTCGTCAACTGTCAAAGACTGCGGTAACCCTTTACTCAAGGGCAGTGTTCAAAGGGCTACATTACACCTACATTAATCCTTCATGACAAATGACATAAAACTACATAGACATTTATGAAGGCTTATTCTAACAGTAACTGCGGTAGCACTTTACTTAAGGGTGGTGTTCATTGTCACGGTCTCCACTGACACTACCACCCCATGCCACCAGAGGACTCAGTATCCGGAGTTCTAACACTTCCGGTTCACAGTTCACACACCTGTTGCACATTTCCACATCATCACATTCACTATTTATACAGCTCACCTACCCGGACACGTTGCGAAGTCTTGTCCATATTCATATGACAATTCTAAGCATTTCCTTAGCCCGTTCTGGTTTTCGACTATACTGCATGTTATCTCAACTACGTATATTGCCTGTTCCTTTTGTTTTGTTTGCCTTTTGTTGGATTAAAAGCGCTACTTCCTGTGACGTAATTCCTGTTGTTTTGAATCTGTTTGCCAGGAGAATCTCACCGTGTCAGCGTTCAAACTTCAGTAACTTTTAAAAATTATAATTTTTTTATTATTTCTAATCCGCGCTTTTTCCTATAATTTATTCTTTTCTCATCCGCTGTTACACATTTCTCTCCATATATTCCGTTTACTCCGTTTGCTCGAGATTTTTAGCGAAAAAATCAGTCATAAAGACTGTGGTAACACTTTACTGAAAGGTGACGTTCATAAGGCTGCATGACACCTATATAAGCCTTTTATGACAACTGACATACATCTACATAAAAAAAAAAAATTGTAAGGGCTCGTTCCAATAGGTTGACATCAAAATTAATAAACGCAGTCTTTGTGACAGTTGACGCCTTTATTAATGCTTATGTAGGTTCATGTCCATTGTCATGAAGGGCTTATGTAGCTTTATGAACACAGCCCAACAAGGTGTATCAGCCACATGCATTGTTTCATGCACAGTGCCAGCTGCCATTGCAAAAAAATAAAATGCATAGCTATCTTTTGTTATATTTTAACCTCAGTGACTTTACACAGCACACACATTACCTCAACATTGTCCTTGTTCCACGCGTGCTTGATGTGAGGGGTGTAGGCTCATTAGCAGCCTCACTTTCAGGTGGAGTTACAAGGCATTTGCTGTGTCGCTGTTATAATGAGGAGCAGTTCAGCTGGAGTTTCCCGTCTCAGCCAGCAGCACATCAATTCACGTCAAACTTCCAGACATTAAAGACACTTGTTCGGGCATATATTTTTCTTTTTCACCAGCCAGGGGATGGGTTTAGGAAATCAAGTGAACATGTATATGCAAAGGATTTGTGAATCACAGTGCACCACTAAAGGCAGTGTATGGGGGTGTGAGAGAGGCGGGGGGGAACCACTGAAGAAAGAAATTCATGTGTATGGACGTGTGATGATTTGGTTTTTGAGTATGCATGACATTTTGCTCAGGTTCGAACCCATATGGAACATTTTGTAGACGCTGATAGAAAAGAAAACCTTCTTTCTTCGCACTAGAAGAAAAAGGAATTTGCTTAAATTTAGGGTTAGGTATGAAGGTTTTGTGGAGTGCCAGAGAGCCACTGTTAGGCCCTTGCATTTTGAGACAGATGTGCGCCACAAATTCATCGAATTAAAGTTGGCTCAGCGTTTTGATTTGTCAGACAGTCAGCTAGAATGTTGTAAAAAAAACAAACAGAAAATGTACACAAAAAGAAATCTATTAAAATGAATCATCTGGGAATAACTGTACAATAAATAATGATAACAGAAAATGAGTAAAGGCAAAATATCTGCTTTACTAATAAACAATATCTATATTAAACACCTTTTATGCCATTTTTGAGGATCCCAAAAAGAACATCTTTATTTTTAGCAAACTAGGGTTGTCACGATACCAGAATTTTAACTTCGAAACCAATGCCAGGTGTGATATCGCAATTCTTGATACCAAAACAATAAAAAAAACAAAAAAAACACACGCTCTTCATAAGTTGAATTAAACAAATAAGTAATTAAATAATTTAAACATGGTGGTGCTGACCAATCAGGACTCAGGGGACAGGTTGCTGTTGTCTGAGCGTAAATGCCATAAAGTTCTCCCCAGTTACATGCACAAAATAATGTTAGTTATAGCCCCATACTGCACCGTAATGAAACAAAAAATAATGCCCCCGGTTTCACACGTGTTCATGTGCAGTTAAACAGCATCATCTCAGAATTTAAGGTTATGGTGTTTGGCGTGTTTAACACCTATGTCTGTTTTGAACACCAATTTTTTATCATGTGTAATAATTAGACGAATAATTTGTGATGACAATTATAAAGAAGCAATTTCAGAAGCCGATTTAGCTGTCTAATCCACCGAAACGCAGTAGAGGTCGGGATGATTTTCGGCCAGATGCTTAGCAGAGTTTCTCGTGGTGGCTGTTTCACAGTGGAGGGATTTATAACTGATTGGCATGATTGTTGGTGCAGACGAGCTGGTTTGAGTATTTCTAAAACTGCTGATCTCCTGGGATTTTCACACACAAC